>QVOB01021099.1:0-14575 GCA_014839585.1 Pseudomyrmex concolor | reverse complement strand
CACATACATGATAAATGTTGCAAAAGTATTTACACAATACAGTAGTGCCTCGAGTATTTGCCGCGAGTTATCCTCACCAATTCCTAGAAGTGCCTCGAAGCAGCGAGCCGGGAGTCACTCCCTCAATTCTTAGAACTGACGAAGCGAGCGGCCGCGTTATCTATAACGCGTGATCAGTAATGACAGCATTTCTCGAAATAGTACTTGCCTCAACGGTTTGCCGCGCGCGGAATCGAAGCGCGGAAAATCTGTGAGGCACTACTGTATTATAATTCTTGAATTAAATAAAAGTTTTTATTGAATGATAATGTAACATCAAGTTTTCTTTATTTCATTTTCGATCATAAACTATGAAATAATATAATATATATGAATAGAACTATAAATATGCTATACAGTCACAATAAGTAACATAAATTTCTGTGAATTAGATTACAAGAGAATAAAACATTATAAATTGTCTTAATACAGAAATAATTAAGTTTAAGCTCTTAATGTTTAATTTAAATTTTTATAATAAAAGATGACAATATTGACGTAGCGTAACTTCTTACTATAGATTCAGTGAACTATTGAAAATTAACAAAGGAAGAGAGTTTCATGTAATTCTGTTTATATAACTTTAAATAAGTAATGGATTACAAAATACAACGGACTCTATTTATAATCCACCGCAACGCGACGAAGGAAAGAAAGAGGGGAGAAAACAGAATTTTCTCTCGCGCGCCATCTTTTATTTATATAAATATAAACTTCTTGTTTGTCAAAAAAGAGAGAGGTAGATAAAGAGAAGAAATATTTACTGGCTCGTTGCACCAGAAATCACAATATAAATAACACCTTCTCTCGAATCAGCAACTTTATACGATGTACGCCGTTTGAAAACTTGGATCGATAGTAAATTAATAAATTGTATATTAGAGTATAACAAACAGACTCTTTTTGACATCATGCACATTCTACGCGGTGCGTTGCCACTAGTGGCCGTTTTTCTGGCAATGTATTTTGCCATCTATTGCGTGACTGCTCGAGAGATTGCCAGAGATAGTTACGACGATCTTCAGGTAGCTGCCAGTCATCATCATGGCCATCACCACGAAAGTGGCGGAGGTGAGGAGCATCATTCTCACCATCATCACGACCATGGCGATCACGGTCACAAGGGTTACAAGCATCACCATCATCACGAAAAGGGTTCGAAAGGACATCATGACAAGGAACATGATCATGGACATCACGAGGAGCACGGAGGACACAAGAAGCATCATCATCACGATGACGGTCATCATAAAGAACATCATCATGGCCATAAGGGAGAAAAGGGACACAAGTTTCACGAGAAAGGACATTACGGCAAAGGCCACAGCACGCACGGTCATCATGAAGTGAAGAAACACGACGAATATAAGAAAGAAAAGAAATTCTTTGACGAGCATCACGATGACGGTCATCACGAGGACCACGGTGGCCATCATCACGAACACGGTCATAAGAAAGGTGGTCACTTCAAGAAAGGACATCATGATCATCATCACCATGAAGGTCATCATGGAAAGAAGGGCCATCATGAAAAAGGTCACCATCATCATGATCATAAAGGCCACAAACACCACGACGACCACGATCATCATCATCATCATCATCATCATCACGGCAAAAAAGGTGGTCACGAAGATCACAAGGAATGGGGATACAAAAAGAAGCATTGAGAAGAATTTGCTATTTATGAGATACCACCAGCTGCTTTTACATAGAATCCTGTTATTCGCTTTCGTACATTTTGTTCTTTACGCGCTGTTATGTATCTTAATTGTCTCGTGCATATGTTGAAATAAATTAGTAAATTTATCACACATTTCTTACTCTGTGCGCAATTTGCGTACATATTGCGTATATATACGCGTGTGCATAAAATCCGTATATAAGTGATATAAAATTCGCAAAACCCTCGTTTCTTTTTGTAAAAATATTTTATTTTTGTACTACATGGAAGTGTTGTACATGCAGTGATTTATTATTGTAATTGCAGCAATGTCGCATGTAATTTATTATCTATATTGTCGCTTCTTTTCACGCACGTAAATCAATAATTAGGAAATTAGCGGAAATCGGAATTTTCTATATACATCTTTAAATTGATATTATACATCACTGAGTGGTGCAAATTACTGATATTATAAATTATCGGCATGCTTGGAATCTTTGCTCTTAATAAAAATTCCTATATTCCAGCTATTTATCAAATTCCGATATTAATAAGCAGTATTAAATCCGCCATTGGTTATAACACATTATCAGAGAGCAATAAATAAAGCGTATTTCTCTCGCGGTACTACCTACTAATATCTAGTTCATCGAACTCTTTCGGAAACACGCCGTAGCGTAGTCTATTTCGTTTGTTATCTCACACACGTACATAAGTTGATTAAACAGAAGCGTACTATAAGTGTAATTATCGTACACCTAATATCGCGTTCAGAATATCGCGCAATTATTAATTAATATTTGTTATTCATTAACATATAGCTTCAATCTGCTTACAAGATCACGATATTGGACCGACAACTTTCCCCCGTCTTGAATGTAATGCACCTATCTGCATCGTTCGTTGTATAAAACAGACGAGGCAAAAATACATGCAAAAAGGACCTGCTATCGTATTCATCGCGTCGCGGATTTGATTAACGATCCCAGCCTGTAGCAAATGAGATCGCCATTTCCATAGCGTCCCGTCCGTCCGAATTGAATTCCGGCACCCCGGACACGGATTAACGGAGCTTTATGGACTTCTTTACTGCCACATACGATGCCACGGGCGTAGGTGTTCAGAGTCGCGAGAGTTCATTCTCCGCCGGAGATTGCATGCGCGCGGCAACGAACTTACTTGAAATGCTCCGCCGTGTGACAATTTCCAACGGCCGTCGAAAGAACACGGTCATTGTTTCGAATTGTAATGCACGTGCGAGTGGTTTAATTAATGTAATTGAAATAACTGTAGCGCGAAGAAAAAAAAAGAGAGACATGAAAAAATGCGCGCACTCAAAAAAGTGCTCACGGTATTCTGTGATATCGCGAGTTTTCATGAAGTCGGAATAATCGCGCCATTTGACCAAATTAATGAGAACTCAGGAACACGTGATATTTGTATTGCACTTGTGAAATTGTTCTCAGACCAGAAATGAAAAAAATACAAATTTTTTTACACGAAATTAAAGAATATTATATTATACGTGTTTTTTAAAATTAATTATGGACTTTCGGTAAAGCTTAAAAGATAAATTGTTTTTTGTGCAGAAATGAACGTGACTAAAAACAAAAAAAGTTATTTAACACAATGCAGCCGAAAAGCAGCTTTAACTCGGAATGTCTTTGATAAAATATTCACGTTGCCGAAGCAACTTCTCGAATAATAAATGACTCGCGCGTTACACGGGAAATACATACTTGTTCTATACTGAAAATTGCATTATGAGACAGGACAAGAAATCCTTTGACGACGATAAGCTGATAGATTAAATATTTAGCTTAATCTTGATGGTACATTTATTGTGCCGTTCCTAAGAATTGAAGTGATCAAGTATGTTTCTAATCAAAATCTTAGTAAGTTCTCTAATCGTCTTACGTGTAGAATAATAAGAAATCAAGTAAACTTTGACATTGAAAAGTATTTTTATTCATCGAGTTAGAATTCACTTTGTTCAATTTATTTATTTATTTATTTATTTTTTACTTTTTTGTTCATTAATTCACGTAAAAGTCTAGTTTTTTATTATTTGCAAACTACAAGGAGATTATACAAATTATTATATATTTGCGTATATGTAACAAAGATAGATTTCCACAACATTTTCTAAAATCTTCGTTGATTAATTGACGAATAATGAGCGCTGGTTATATATGCACATTGCAGTAGGTGATTTACATTAAACGGACATGTGTTTTAGACGGCTTGCACCGGCTGGCAAAATCACCACAATACAGTGGCAGAATAGAAATAAATACGAGAGATCGGAAATGCGAAATGTATATACGATAAATAGATAAACCTACGCGCGCACAAAAATTATTCGTAGAAAACAAATTCGCCAAAGCTATTCTTTGCAATAACAAATGATTGCAAATAACATATTTTGATCTAGTTAAATCAAAAGAAGTCGAACAATAGCGTGATTTGAAGTACGTTATTTTCGAATGTTGCTATAAATTACATTGAGCGCGTAACTCTCGGTTTTGTTTTTGCATACGAGAAAAATATAAATAAATATTGATGATATTGTAGTAAAAAATATATTTATATTTTGATGTTTTACAATGGATAAGCGTAGTATGTTGCGCACACTATCGCAAGAGATTGCAGCGTGTATATATACGCAGTATTTACCTACAAATTTAACGATGTCAATTCGCAACGCGCGTTTCCACGAAGGGACATTAATATCCGGTAATCAATTCAATCAGTTAGCCAATCGATTAACCTCAATTATTAGCGCATTAATGATCTGTGTTATTTGCGACATTAAAATTCATAGCGCGGTTGAAACGCTGCGCTTTATTACTTCTGCTCGACCAATAAAGGCGTGATGACTTAGAGAAACATATGTACTTTTACGATAAGTCATTTTTTGACCACATTTATTGTTTTCTGTATATTTTTATGAAAGATTTTATTTGATAAAAGTGCGTTACGAGTTAGTTTTAGTGTTCAATTTTAATTCAATATCAAATTTGACACTAATGACATATAACATTTGTAATGCTAGTGTCAAGTTTTTTCCTTTTTTTCCTTTTTTGTCGACAAATGATATTCTTCGCATGATTAGGGAACGATCGTGTGTTATCGCACAATCGCTATCTCTGTCATAGGCGAAGGCAAGAGAGGAAATGGCGAAATTACTTTAGTTTGCCGATAAGAAGAGTGGTAAAAGGCCGCCAAGAAAAACGGCGGCAATAAATCGTAGGAAATCGATAAGGCGTAATATCACGAGTTGCCGTCTTGACTGTAATGTAGCTAGCTAGGACAAATATGAGCTGGGAAGAAACTTATTTGTCCCATTAAGAAGAAAGAGAGACCGCTAAGACCAAACAATTTCTTTTGTGACTTTTGTGGAGGTATCAGTATACACACATTTATACTATGTAAAGAAAATGGTACAAAATATACAGCCACGCGACATTGTCGCGTGAGTTCGTTCGAAGCAGGTACACAAGGCCGTAATTGTAATACGAGCGATTGCTCCATGATGAGCGCACAATTCTAATGTCCTTTTTTGTAACCGTACTTCTTTCCGGAATGATGATCACCCTTCTTGCCGTAGGAATCGTGATGGGAGTGATGTTCCTCGTGACCATGCTTGCCATGGTGTCCTTTGTGTTCCTCGTCGTGATGACCCTTGTCATGGTGGCCCTTCTTGCCATGATGATCCTCGCGATAACCGGAATGATGGTGACCGCCTTTCTTGTGATGACCCTCCTTCTTCTCGTGATGACCGTGGAAGTCACCATGCTTCTCGTGATGCCCACCTTTATGATAATCGTCGTAGAACTTGTGTTCCTTGTGATACTCGTCTTTGTGAAACTTGTTATGATAACCCTTGGTCTTGTGGCCCTTCTTATGGCCCTTTTTCTCACCGAACTTGCCGCCTTTGTGACCTTTCTCGCCCTCGTGATGCTCGCCGTACTTCTCGTGCTCGTCGTGATGACCTTTTTTCTTGCCACCGTGTTCCTCGTGATGACCGGAGTGATGCTCCTTATCGTGCTTAGCACTGTGACCTTTGTCGTAATGATGATGACTTTTGTATCCTTTCTCACCCTTGCCACCGTGTTCCTCGTGATGATCGGACTCATGTTTGTGACCCCCACCGGACTCGTGATGATGATTCTTGTGTCCGGACGCTGCTGTCTCCAGATCAACATCGACCACCTTCGCAACCGGTGATACCACCGCGATGGATTCCGAATGATCTATATAATGGTCATCATTCTTCTCACGCACATCGCGCCGACTGACACGCGATTCTGCACTGATCAGATCCCTGGCGTGACACGTCGTATGCAACGTGAGCGAGCATATTGCAATGAGTGGCAGAAATAGCGTCGCACTTCGCGCCATCTCGATCGCACCCGGTTGTAATCGAACTGATGGCCGGCGTTACAACGGTTGACACTTAAATATCGATGGTCCAGGCACTTCCGCCATGCGGCCGGCCGTTTCCGCCGAGTACACTTTCATCCGCACACAACCGCAAGTGTTCCGAAATTTCGTTCCAATCTCCGTTGATACCGATGCGGTGGGGCGGCACACGGTTTTACACGTTCACGCATCGCCGCATATTACGTTCGTCGAGAATATTCCGTCGCGCTGTTTATCTCGTGGCATCCACAAGCAAAAGTTAAAATTTTATTAGTCGAATTAGCTCATTATACAAGTTTTTACGTTTGAGGTAAAAGGACCATGATTCGTTAATGTTCCTTTAATAAAATGTGTAATTGCAATTATACTTTTACGATTGTTTGAGACAGCAATATAAATTTCTTTTAAAACCAGTCGTATCTCGATCGTTCACTGCGTGAACGCAATATCTCAGCAAAAAGTTTGTATCCAACGCGGCAGGAAGAACTTTCCATTATCACTTTTTCCGCGAGATCATCGTTCTGCCGCGGGAACAATATCACGGAAATTTCTAGACCACAACAAATCGCATTATCGTCTTCAACCTGATTTGTTTCCTTTTTTCCATTTGTAATCGATATTTGCGTTTAAAGAATCCTGTGTATTTTGCTTCTGTGTAATGCTTTATTTTCCTTTAAACAAGATATTGTTTTCTACATCGGATTTATATATATTCGCGTTTTAGATGCTTTTGTGCTAAAGTAATAATCAAATTGTGACGGCGAAACAAAACATGATAGATTGCCTCATTTTTTTTTAACAAATAATAGCGACACACGGAATCTCGGTCAGCTTGAAACTGACACGGATGCGGCCCAAATATCTATTTCAAATCAAAGTGGCATCCCGTTGTGTCTGACACATGCATGCGTTCGTTCAACACCTAGCATAACAGCATGACCTCAATCGATATTTGAAGTTAAGTACCCCCAGATGCTCGCGCAATCATTTTAATTAACGTGACGCACAAATACAGGATATGCACATGTCGCGTTGTTATATCCGTAGAAACGTTTTGTTGTCACAGCGCGCGTTCGCGTCGTCGCGCTCGCCGGCTCATCGATAAGCTGTCTAATTTTACCATTAATCCTATTACTAGCGACATAAATTCGCTTCTCGTAAGCACAGCACCATTTATAACGTCATAAACCAAAAACAATTTATTGAGTTTTACAGACGTCGGCGACACGTATATCACGCGCGGCGCTTGGATCGTTTCGCTAACTGTTGACCCATTTATTTCGGCATCCTCGACGGTTTTATTAGACGATCCCGAAAAACCATCAAAAATCGAGGAAAATAACGACTCTCGTGCGGTCTTAATCTTTCTACAGCAAAAAGAAAAGAAATCCGGACCTGCGCTGTTTGATGAGAGAAAACCGAGCAAGAAAAGATTTATTAATATCAGTAGTATCCTAAAGACTTTCTCACAAAATTTTTCAATATGGAGCAGAGGTGCAAACAGAACAAGAAAAGTAAATAATGAAAGTATAAAATAACAAATTATTTTGAACGAAAAATCACAACGCGTGTACAAACTCATCGCCGCGGTAATGCTTTCCATTGCAAATCTAAAATGCCAGCCGAAAATACTGATCGATAGATTCGAACACTTTACGATCTCACTTGGCAATCGTCCTCGAAATTGAAGATTGGCTCTTGCCCGGTGTTGGCGCTGCATAATCAAGATAAAGTTTGGTTACTGCCCAGCTTCTTTCGGAGATTTTTTAGACAGAAGGAACGATCACGGGTTCTGCCAAGTTCGATTTCGGTTCAACAACGTCGTCGTAATGAAGATTAGATTAGGATTACGCGGCGTAGACCTCGGCTCACAATCAGATGAAAAGATTGCTTTGTAAGCAGATCGAAGGCGGCGTCGGATCATTTAGACCGTGTAGTCTTTTGTTTGGCCAATGAGAGAGAAAGCACAGCGTGGCTTCAATTAGAATCTAAAATATCGTTGAAATTATTATGAGAGTGACGCGAATCGCGCAGTCGATTGATTCGTTTCACTCTCGTTTTCGATTTTGATGAATTTGATGTCGATAATACGTTAACGATTAAAATTCGAGTTCAGGTGTTCAAGTTTATCATGAGTATCTCCAATATC
This sequence comes from Pseudomyrmex concolor, assembly GCA_014839585.1. Taxonomy (NCBI): domain Eukaryota; kingdom Metazoa; phylum Arthropoda; class Insecta; order Hymenoptera; family Formicidae; genus Pseudomyrmex; species Pseudomyrmex concolor. Next base: position 6,296 of record QVOB01021099.1, on the reverse strand, counting down.
ATAGATCTTATTATACATAATTATACGCTTTATAGATATTAATAAAATAGAGCTTTATAGATATTAATAAAATAGAAATATTTCTAAATTTCAAACAATTATTTAAAAAAAATTATTAAACGATTATTAAAATAAAAAGTGAAGAAAACAAAGATTTCAAAGATATAATTTTGTCATTAAAGTCATAGATCGATTTTGTCAATATAATAGCCAACGATTCTCTCAATCTGAGACCGAACTGTCTCACATCCTTGTCCGCGCTATCTTTTCTTCTTTCTTTTGTTCTTCCTGGTTTCTTCGCTCTATTCCCCACGTTCACCTTCGTGGCGCATTCTCGCATGCTGAATAAAACCGTCGAGCTCTACGCCGACGAACAAAAGGACTTCGCACAGGCTTCTAGGTTGCTAATGAAATTGTTTTCTAATTTAAACTCAAAGAGAGAGAGAGAGAGAGAGAGACTATCCAATGTATTCTACGGTCAAGAGCCCCATTCAAGTTACAAGCTTTTCCGACAATAGCCACGAGAAGCTGACAGTGATAGCCTCTAATTTGAGTTTTCTCTCTCCCGCTCGACGTGACCCTTAAACTCATTTATGCAAGCAAATAGTTGATATTTTTTGCAACTGATTCGCTTTCGCGATATTCACTTTTTAATTGTATGTAAAACGGGAGACAGCAAAAGTATGATATGTACCGCGAAGTAAAATGCTTTAATTTGCGCAAAACAAGTTACACATTTCAATTAAGTCTGTTAATCGTAGTATTAAATGATTTATTGACGTTTTAACATCGCGCTGGTTATTCCGCTTGATACTGGTTTTTCGTTTTAATTCGTCGGCTCTGAAAAAGTGATACATTTTCTTCTCGATTTTCAATTAAATACACGAGAAGCAAATTTTTCTCGAATTTTTTTTGTTTTATTAATCGCAATTAATATCGCTGAGAAGATTCGCGGAAATTGGAAGATTGATAACACAACGGAATAAATTTTCCGTCACGCGCAACATTTAACGATGATTATCTCACGCAATTAACAAATCGAATTCTTACTCGTGGGATGGACAACGTGGGATGTGAAGTTTTCTTGATAAATAATCGCACAATATGCGAACCGCGCTAATAGACTTTAGACACGTAATAACTAGAACTAAAATATGTACAGCGAGACACGGTTCTTGCGTGACGGAAAACACTTTTTAACAAACACTTTTTAACAAACACTCACGTTTTTATCGTATTTGTCTTGTGTCAGTTTAAAATGTATTATGGCGGCGATTAGCCGTGTCTATCGTACACTAGCCGAGTGGCAGTATCTACGATCTAGCACGGTTCTAAGCCGTCGCCATTAAGCGCACAATTAAGCTGGATCTATAATCGGGTGGCGAAACAGATTTGAAAAGCTATTTGCTTTCCGCATTAAACGAAACACGAACGAATTGCACACGATTGCAAATGCGATATCTACTATATACTATAATATAACGTATTCTGATTCAAAGATGACAAGTAACGTAATTATGTGTTTCTGACCCTTGGGATAATGTTGCGTTTGAAATTAGAATTGTACTTTGTAACAAAGGCAACTGGTGTGTTACACTCACATGAGTACGCGCGGCAAAGCTAAATGACAATTTAATTAGTCGGTGTAGCGTACATATAGTAAATGTTGCGTCACACCGGGTGCTGTGTAATTTATTTGAATCGAACACTTTATTTCGACTAAGTAAATATCATAATCTAAATAGCGTTAACGCGGGAAATAAATGTCGTGTCGACTGCTGCGGTATTAAGTCGTAAATTTGTTTCCTGTCTGACAGTTCTCGTGTTTTCATATGTCCATGATGCAAAGATTGCGCTATTTTAAGAAATTGTCCAATCCAATCAGTTCTTCTTACATTCCGCGGAAAATGATGAATATCTGTTCTTATGTATTTTTAATTGCGTATGTAAAATGTGCGATTAAGTTTTGATAAAGAAATAATCCACTTAGACAGATCGTTTCGCTGATCGAATGCATATCCATCAGTTTCCCGCGAAAACGAACTATTTGCATGCAAGACGAAAACGTACTCCCGAAATGGATTGGCTGTTGATAATCGATCATGCACGGACATTGCTAATGTAACGAGTTTTGCCGAGCGGTAATTTCGAACGTGCGTCCGTACTTTCGCGATCGATTGCCTTACGCGAAAGCGTAAAGGCAAATTTCATAATGGAAACATTGTTATAATTCAGCGTTCGATTCGCTTGACGGCATACGCTTCATTCTCTTTGTTGTTTCACTGCAATAAGTTGATACAACTGTTTCCACATCTTCTAATTGAAACAATTAAAAGATGAGCTGTGTAGAAAGTTATCGCAACTCAAAAATATAAAAAATCAACTTCAGTTGTGAATAATCACTTGAAATCAACTCCATAGCGTAAACAATAAATAGACTTAATATGCGCATACCGTGCGATGATACTTTATTGGTTTAATTAACGAGACTGTTATATTTTATAGTTCGGTAATAAAAAATTCATCACAGAGACCATCGTTTGCTGTAATAGAAAGCTCACACATTGTTTTAATTCTTGTTTAATTAAAGCAATCGTTTAATATCACATTTCGATAGTTTTAATAATAACACGCGCGATAAAAAAAAATTACGTGTTTTCAATAACAGTTACGCAGGAAATGTTCTCTTCTCTCCATTTATGTTGCACAATAAATAACATACATTCGTATCGTCATTGAAATTTTAATCATGATCTCCGTCTTCATCCCCGTCGGAGCTATAAGAGCTGTGTGTCTCGTAAGATCCGTCGTCATCACTTCCAGACGAATATTTTTCGCCGCGGCTGTAACTTGATTCTGGCTCTTTTTCCGAGTAGTGTTCGCTATAGTGATCTCCGTCATCGCTTCCAGTATAGTGAGAGTATTCGCTATGATCTCCCTCGTCGCCGGCGTAGTCCGCATCGACCATAGTGCCTATAAAAGTTTTCATACCTTAAATATTGTGTGTGTATGTGTGTAGGAACAGTTTTGCGTTATCCGCGGCTATCTACTTCAAATTCGAGCAGGAAAGTGCATGCTTCATAAACTGCTGAATTTTCACGGTGTTGAATTTCTGTATCTTTGTTATATCTACGTTATCTACGTAATGTTTAAATATCTCAAAATTTAATGACTCTTACCCGCACCCTCGTGGTCACTATTTTTTTCCTCTTTCTTTTGCTCCTTCTTGTTATTGTCGAAATCCTTGCCGTACGTGGTTTGCGTTTGAAACTCGTACTTGTCACCGTCCTGTTTGTGAAAGGTGTCGAGAGTCTTGTAACCTTGATCACCTTTACCGTAGGTTTCCTTCAAGTAACCCTTCTCTCCCTCCGCATCGCTCCCGTAGGTTCTGTAGTATCCGCCCTCGTCTGATTTGCCTAAAACCGCATTGTTGTCCGCTCTTGTTACGCTCAACAATGTGGCGCGTTTCGCGAGATTCAGAACACTCGACAGTATAATACGTCAAAAATTCATATTAAAAAAAGAAAGAAAATTGTATGCTCAAGTAATAAATTTAGTCGCGTTGTTTGTTCTAATTCGTCTCGCATTAATTTCTTTTTTGTTTATTTAAACATTAAACCGTGCGAGCTGGTTAATATACACGCGGTAATCTGGTTTTCTAGAACTGCGCGCTTTCTTTCTTTCTTCTAGGTGTATTCTAACTAATATTAAAGTCACCAAGCTACAAAGAACATACCGGATGCGTTTTTCATGCGTTTCTTATTGTCTCGTGACTGCGGTGCGTTACCGGCGTTCATTAGATCCTCCACCTCCGTAACAACTCTTAACGGCGCCGGTTGGCGTATCTCGCGAATGAGCGAGCCAACGGCGGCGACATCGCCCTCGATAGCCTCGTAAATAACAGGTTTAGCCAGGCTGTTGCAAACGAGCAGATGCGGAAGCAACGTCACAAACAGTTTCCAATACATCTCGCAGGGTTACTTTAATCCCGGTCGGTCTCTAATAATTCCCTCTGTTCAATCTATCTCGCTGAATCTTTTATATGGCTCCCACTTCTCAACTCGGACAATCCTTCTGACAGTGGAGCAGTGGGCGTTGCGCGTGTTCTTCGTATCGATCTCGCAAGTTGTCGCCGCGGCTAATCGTTTTAACAAGCAATTTGGTTTGCGCGAAAAAAAAAAAGATTTCTCAACGATATCTTCGGTAATGATCGTCACCGAAGAAAAGAAGTCGCATCGTGCAGACGCTTGTCCAGAATTTTAAACCGGTTGTCAACCAATCCATCTATTGTATTGATTGTTGCTTTTTTTAAAAAACTTGAAAGAATTCGAATGAGAATTGTGTCATTCAACTGTCATTTTACGTAAAGATAACTTTTTGTCATCGAAGAAATTACTGTTACTGGCTTCATCGATCAGCTTCGTCAACGATGGCAAAGCTGATCGATTGCGCTTTGCGTTGTTTGGTTTTAACTCGAACTACTAGTCCGAAAAGCGGCGTAAGATATTATCTGTGCCGTGTGCATCGCATGAACGATCTCGCACTTTCCACGAGATCGCGAGAGTAAAAAAACCGTGGAATCAAGTTATTTACGATGGTCAATAGAACTGTCTGACATAACGAACTTTGGTACATTGCTGTTTTCAAATGTTATACGCCGCGCTCTGTAAATGTTTATTTAAAGTTATATCGAAATCGATAGGACACACTGTGTGCACTCGATAGACTTTTACTCGATACACGTATACATCGAATTCTAGTATACAACTTTGCGCTCGACATTGATCTCAAAACGAATAAAGCTAAAGGGAAATAACGAACTATCGTGAACCATTATCATGACAAATTCACTTTGATATAGGATATGCGAAAGATTAAAACTCCGTCCGTGCTTAATTTTGGACGCATGATGACAAAATGTATTCGCGTGTTTTATTGGTTTTAACATGGTCATTTCCAATATGTTTCTACATTTCGATCTGTACTAATATTTAACATAACAGCATGAAATGTAACATAGGAGAAGCAATTAGAGCTGGAATTGTTGACATCACGCAATTTTATATTATTGAAGACCTCGACGTACGAGATCGTTAATAATAATTATCGCCCAATTGTAAATACCCGTGCTATAAAATAAATATCAGTTTTTTGAAAATAATATTGACAGGAAAGTACATTTGTTGAGCTTAACTTCTCATGTTCTGTTTATGCGAACGACAAATAGCTGAAATACGCACGCAAACGTGCGCATAGACTTAATGTTTTAGGTGAGAAATGCCAATCGAGGGTTCTTGTACGTTATTTCTCTCTCACGATTGTTGCGCGAACGTTTCACTTCGATGATTATTACGCAGAAGTTACCAGCAGAAAGGTTTTTACCGGAATAAAATGAGAAACCAACTTGGAATGGAAAAGTACTGTATAGTTACATCAATTTGAATACTCTCAGATACGTAACAATCTCATAACAACTTTTACTTATCTTGTTAATTTCATGCAAGTGTAATGTGTTAATATAATAATGTTATAAATTTTGTAATATTTCAATACAAATATGTAATGTATCGGTCTCGTTTGTAATCTGTATGTCAACGAAAATAGATATATTCAACGTAAGAGGTAACTGCTCATTAATGCTGGTACCATCGTTCGCTGAGCTGTCGGCGCAAGAAGCCACTAAATCTCAAACTTCATTCCCGCCGTCCACTTGGCGCGACGCGAAGGGTGTTAGGATGATCGTCACTTAAAACCACGCGACCTGGTGTCGACGACGTTAAGCGTCTTAGATAGTTGCTACGCCAGCCAGTTTCCTCCGACATAATCTGGTAATTTGAAAATCTCGGATGGAATGTAACACCTCGTAGCAGCCGCCGCCGTCTTGAATGTACTGTAAGATCCTCGTTTCAACTAAACCCCTGTTGCGTCGCCCGGCTCCATCTAGGTCGAATGTGAGCTTTAGCCACAACCCCTGGAGCAAAGCCGGTTGGCCCCAGGAATATTCGAGATGGTAGGGTTGCATCGCGTCAAGAGTTGCATCCTGATTAGGGTAAAACGAGTCTGAGAATTCTCATTGGTATGCAAGACTCCAACTCTCGCGATCTACACACACTCTCTCTCTCTCTCTCTCTCTCTCTCTCTCTCTCTCTCTCTCTCTCTCTCACACACACACACACACAATGTCATCTTTTATATAATATACTATATTATATATTTAAGTAAGAGTGTTGGATAACATGTTCATAAATCAGCTATCTTAATGTTTAATCTATTAAAAATTTCTTATGAATTCATTG
>QVOB01021098.1:0-22739 GCA_014839585.1 Pseudomyrmex concolor | reverse complement strand
AGAGAGAGAGAGAGAGAAGAGATGGAGAAAAAGAGAATAAAATGAAAATAGATTAGAAACTATGCCTGGACGTTAATTGGCTTTTATACGGAAAAGAACCAAGTGCCACTTATAACAATTTGTTGCTAAAGTATTGAATGTAGTTGGTTTGTTAAATAGATTAAAACTCACATTACTGTGCTATAAATCACGTTTGTAACACGGTACGCAATTTTAGTTTTTGTTAGAAAAAACATATGGAAAAGACCATTTGTTTTTTATCAACATCGTCTACTTAGCTTGAAAGAATATCGATTTATATTGTATTATCATATAGATAGGTATATATCGCGCTTGTTTAGCTTGAATATCGATTTTTTTTTTCAATCTCTGTACGCTTGTTCAATTATTGCAACTTCTCATGTTGCTCGCGCAGGAAACCGACGTCTTGCGGCACAATAAATGTCTAATAAAGCAAAGTTTAGTTATCATGTCGAATTAATAACGATTGCTCGCTGCATAAATGAGCGGACATGTGCATGATAATTTATCTCCATTACATTCTGCACAAATGGACTCGACAGAAAAGATGCCTTCTTTACGGAATGTAAAATAGAGCAAAATTTACTCCGTGTACATTCAATGACTGGATTCTTTCTTCGGAACGAGCGTAAGTACGCTGTTCGTCACGCATGAATCAATTTATGACGTCCTCTTTTACACACGTCGAATTCCTCTCGCCAACGGCTCTCTCATTTTCGTTTCCAAAAATAGAAGCCCAATCCGGAGTTGATTGATAAATTTCTGTTAATTCAGTACGGAACGGTTTACTGCTTTCTCCGGTTACTTTCGCTCTCGTTTTTTTTTTTTTTTTTTTTTTTTTACATTATAGTGCACACTCGCGAGCGAACAACATAACGCAAGCGAAGCGATAAAACTGACTGGCAGAGAGAAAAATAGGAGACGAAGTAAACAAAGATAAAGTATATGTAAGTATATGATAATTGCGTTGCCGTTCGAACAATGACATAGTTTAGACCGCGATATATAAGCCGATGCGCAGTATATATACACCTATATATATACATATATATATATATATATAGTTGATGTAATATATATATATATATATGTATTACATCTATACAAACATATGTATATATACCATATATATGTGTATATATACATGGTTTGGTGTGCGATAGCGTTTATCTCTATGTAGAAAACTCGTTCTTCAAACTTATGTAAGCTTACTATGTCGACTCTGTGAAGACGAGTCAGACCGACACCGACACGACCGACAATCTGCTGCGTATAACGACCGTTGTTATTGTTGTTATTGTTATTTAGATAATACCGTGCTGTTGCGCAACAAACCTCAGCCAGTGCGATAACCGGCGTGGTTTATCGTTTGCCAGGAAACTGTATCGCCCTCCCTTTCTGCCTCTTTTTTTTCTCCTATTCTGTCTCGCCTCCTCTTTTTTCGTGCACTCTCTCTCCCGGAATCAGTCGTTAAGCCTGAGGCTTAATTATATGGTCTCGGTAGCACGTGAGCGATTGGTAACTCGTTTCGCATCTTATTGTCGTCGTTGTCATCACTGACAAGCGCGAGCGACGACATGTGGGAATATTTATTGCAAGTGTCGATACACAGGGTGTTCCATGAGAAAGTGACGTACGAATAAAATCATTGACAAACACACAAACTGAGCTTTTCCGTAATTTACTATACAATTTATCTTATCCTTCGGACCTTTGACATCGCATATCTTAGCAATTAAACTTCAGATCAGAGTCAAAGAGAGATGAAATATATATATTTTTTTAATCGTAAACATTCGCGTACACGTTAATGAAACGTTACTACATACTTTGTAAGTAGCGCACGACTTTATAAATATCTAACGTAGTTACTCCGGGTTGTACGAGAGAGGCTCAAATTTCCATCCCGGCGAAATACAATGTTTGCGTAACTCGTTATATTTATTTATACGCGACAATTGACGCTCGCTCGCGCATCATTTTGTAAATATTACCGTGGTGGATGCGCGTCGTTATGCGCGTTGCATTTTTGCGAATGAAAATGAGCCGCGATCGAGTTCTGCTCGTCGCCACCGGGAAGGATCGTTGACGGCTGTTGCAAAAGCGCGCGCGGCAGTCAATGAATCGTCCGACAATTATCGAATTGAGCAGCGAAGCGAGCGCGTACACGCGCGCGACGTATGTAGAATAAATTAACCACCGGCGGTGAACGAGATACTCGTCATTAGTCATGGAAAAAAAAAAAAGAAAAAACATAAACACGCGTCGTCGTAGCACTGCTGTATTCTACCGTTATTCTAATTTCTTACGCGCGTCGCATTTTCCTGTTATTTCCGCGAAACGCCGCCCGCCGGCAATTATTCTCACGCGTACCGAGAGTTCAATACGTTTCGCTCGCGCGCAGAGTGTATCGTGTTTGGATACCACGAACTTCTCCGAAAAACGAATCGCGTTGGCTGTTTTGCATATTGATCACGCACGGGCAGCATGTCGATGATAAATATTTCCGAATCTTTGCACATTCGAGCAACCGAAGTTTTGTGTGTAATTTTATTATCTTGGAACTTATCGGATCATATCGGGCGCGCGAATTGCGCCCGAACTATTCTCCAATGATTTTCTGAACACGTCGCCATGTAGTTTATTATGACAATCACGTATGCACGTAATTTAATTATAATTAACGTCGCGACTACTTAATGCGGAGAAATTTAACTTTGTTGCACACACTCGTTGGCCGAACCGTCGACATTTTCGTCTCGTTTCGACAGGCCACGCGATGTTTCGACGTAATTAGCCGGACGGACCTTTGCGCGACGAGATATTATAAAATTACGTCACGAAAAGAGGGCGGAAGAGTGAGGGTGAGAACGCGGATGACTGTGTAATAATAATTTGTTTCCGCACTGTGTGTGCCGTTTCTCCCCTTTCTCTTCGCGTCTATGATTCCTCACTTTCGACGTAAATCCATTTTCTCCCGTCGCGCACTTTAATTGCAAACGAGTCATCAGAATACGCGCGAATTGAGAATTATAAAGTATCCGCGAAACCAACAAATCTCTACAAATTCGTCGGAGAAATATGCGGTTACTCTGTTGTAATGCAAATCTCGAAAAAAAAAAAAAAGAACTTATTAGCGTTCCAAAATAATGAACTTCTTTATTGTCTTAATGTTGTATTTAACGTATAATTGATTTTGTTTGTCATATTTATTGGTGTATTATCAAAGTCGCTGCTGCAACATTCAACTCGATTTATTTTCCATCGAATACGCGTGTACGCTTTCTCGCGACGTAACGAGGATGAAAGAGAGAGAAAAAAAGGGTAGTCGATGGGAGAGGTTTCAATGTGATACGCGCGTGGCCGCGCACACAATTTAGAAATCGGGTCGTCAATCCGTCGTAAATCAAGTTCGGGCAATTAAATGCGACATAATTTTACGATTAAAGTTTTTAGTGGGCGAGCGAGCGCAAAGCGGTAATGGAACGTCACACGCGCGCGAGCGGACCGAGTGTGTATTAAATGGTAAAATCCATATCGAGCTGCCGATCTGCTCTCTTTCCGTCCTTTCTATCTTTCCCCGTTTCTCTCGAAAATCACGCATTGCGAGTACGACTGTACTCGTCGCACTCGCTACACGCTCCGCTACAGAAGCGGAGCGTGTAGCAGCGAAGGAGCAGCGACCTTTGCCGCCTGTAAGTCGACGTAAGCTCACGTCGGTCCGGCTCTTCTTTCACACGAGACGAGTCTCTCGGCGAATAGGCTACTAGCTGCGACAGCTTGAAACTTCTTTGAATGAGAGAGACTTTCATTTCGAATGCAATTTCGGTTTTCTCTTTAAACGTGATATTCTCTGTGTATAGAGACCGCGAATTGAAAAACGGCCAAGATTCGTGCATATCATATGCCAAATACGCATATAATTGTACGACTTACGTAATAACCAACAAAACCGGACAAAGCAGCAGCCTGTCATGTGATTCGGTGCAGCTCGCAATTATATGTACAAGTGAAACGTAACTGTATATTGGAATAACAAAATTTTCTGACGCGTTGCTCTCCCCAGCTCACGTGATACGTCTCTCTCTCTCTTTCTGTTGACTTAAGCTTCGAAGATATAATAAAATCCACGCAAGCCAGATTTTGTAAGCGCAGAAATAGACAAATGTATATAATAGTAACGTTACTTCGCATACTTGCATACATTCGAACATCGTTGTTTAAACAGCGCGTCACTCTTCTCGTGACACAGAATGTCAAAAATATACTTGTGCTATTTTTAAAAAATATCAAAAAAAAAAAAAACTAGTAATAACAGAGACAGATGTAAAACAAGTGTATTTATTCATGTTCTTCGAAGTAAATGAGTAACAAGAATAATAATATACTGTGTCGGAGCATTATTTAAAACGGATTATAATTTCTATTTAATGGTCAAAGGTCATTAAAGCGAATAAAACTCATACTTCGAAATTGCCGGGAGAGGAAGAGACAAGACACGGTAGAAGTATAAGAGAGAAGAAGCCGGCGATGCGACGACAGGCGTCAGTTTGCCGGTGCCGTTCTCGTCGTCGTTCTCTCGTCCGTCGTCGGCGATAGTCCAATGTGTCAGACGACGACAACGCACTACCTTCTTGACAGAAGGTAGGAGGAACATCGAGTGGCACACAGAGCGCGTGAGAGCCTCAGGGAAGAAAAAAGCACGTACAAAAGAAGAAGAGAACTCGCGCGCGCGTTCAGGGGCCCCGGCTAGCTTACTCGCTTGCTCGCTCGCTCGCTCGCTCACAGGCGAGTTTACTATATACACAGGGGGAGAGAACGGAGCGAGCAGGCGAGCGCGCGCGTTCATTATGATTCGTGTATTTATATAAGGTCTAAAAATATATACGCGCGCGCTGTGTGCCGGCGGGCCCCGCCCGGTATTTCATCTGAGAATAATATTTTAATGTACATACGTCGCCTGCCCTCTCTCTCCCTCTGCACCCATCCCGGTCCACCCTCGTTATCCTCCTTCTTCTCGTCTCTCCTGCGCCTCGTGTGTCTTTCGTCTCTCTTTCTCTCTCTCCCTATCTGTTTCTCACACAGTTTCTCTCCCCTTCTCTTTGTCAGCCTCTCCTTTTATGCCGGCAGCGTCTCTCTTCTGCTTTCTCGATCTCGCTCATTCCTTCATCTCTTCTCTCTCGCTTACCATATCTCTCTCTTTCTCTCTCTTTCTCTTGCTCTTCTGTGTACCCCTTCGCCTTCGCCGCCCCGTCGCTTTGTGCTCGGCGCGTTTTTTGATGTTTCTCTCTCCTACGTGAGAGCTTGCGTTTGTTGCGCCGGAATTGTGCATGTGCGCCGTGTGCTCATGGCCGTGTGAGCGCTCGCGAGCGCGCGCACGAATGTACACACATTATAATGGCCTCCTTGTGTGTACCAGGAGGCGAGAGAGAATCTTCGGGCCTCGCTCGCGGCGTCGAAAAGAGATTTTCGTGGTGCCCGCTGCGTTAATTGAGGTTTTTTCCTGTTTCTCTTTCTCTTCCTCTCTTCTATTTCCCTTTTCCTGCGGTTGCTTTTTGGTTTATGGCGTTATGGGGCTTGGCAATTCTAATCCCATCGCTAATAAATTGGAATAACTGTCGAATACCATAACGCTTCTCCTTTGTCGGTGTCTCGTCTTGAAAGCCCGCTCGGTAGCTGCGTTGGACGCTAATATATTAATCTCGGCTTAGAAAGAGAATCAGAGAAAACTCGCGTGTGATGCGCGAAGATTCTACGTTATACAATGTTCAGATCGAGCTAGATGAAGACAGTCGCTTCTTTAGTAATCAGAATCCGTCGTTTCAGCACGTTCCTTAGATAGCGTAATGGAACAAACAACCATTGACTGCGCACATGGATCTTGTCATAAGATACGTTAATTCAACCCCGCATAATCTAACTCCTACTCTTTCAAAAAAATCAAATGTTATCGTCTCGTCTTTTTTGATAGATAAAAAGGTTTAAATAACTCACGTCGAGTAATTGAATCTTGCGTGAGAACCTTTTTTTAAGATGAGTCGGTCGTTAGTCAGTTCATTATATTCTGCGCTGCTTGCACAGGGTCAAATGTTTTTCTACATTAGGAGAGATGAAGCGGGGAGAAAAGGCTAAACTAACTTTTTTATATAATAAGAAACTTTGCCACGACGGCAGTTTATTTTCTCACGTGCGGTAAGCTGCTGTTACGTTCAGCTCCTCATATGCAATTTTAATTTCTTCCCAGTTGAGTCATTTTAAGTCAAGGATTTTGACCGCGGTCAGGGTTCTGCGTGAAATCATAAAAAATTCTTAATGTATTATTTTTGTCAGTAAAACTTTTGAGAAACATTTTATTAACATCTTACTGCGCAATATCAGAAAAACAAAATATTTTATCATATATAAATATGTTTTAATATGCATATATGCACACATGTATGAAAATCATACTATAAAAGATTGAAAATTAATGAATCTATACTTACGAAACGACTATTTTGTCTTATTAGATACATAATACAAAAAGACTTATTTTCTGTTCTGAACGTCGCATTCATCTCGCAGGCGATCAACGAGATGCGGAGATAATGAGATACGTGTGTGTGTACACGACCCAGTAACCGGGCTACCGCGCTGAGAGAAACTCGTCGAAACGAGATCCCCCGTGTTTCAATTGTAAGGATCTCCAAGACCAGTTTCAGAACTCGCGCGTGCGTTTTTCTCAATCTCGATATATCCGGGAAAGCATTCTGCTCCATGATAGAGCGTCGGCGGCAGCCATCGATTCAGCCGTAAAATCGTTTTCCTTTCGAGCGCGCGCACTTTGACACTCTCATCGCGGCATGTATTATAAATGCGATAGGAACATCGTTTTTCGGGCTGGATCAGCCGCGTCGCCTTTGACGCAGTCGAAAAGTATCAAACGGAGGGATGAAAGGGTCGCCGTTTGACGGCCGGCAGCAATTTTTACTATCAACCGAAATTGAATTAATCACGTTGGATTAATCTCATAATTTCTCTGATCGTAAAAAATGGGCTATGTGTGCTCCCGGTAAAAAATTCCGTGAGTCGTGTAAGCGAGATAAAAAAGTTAATGTTCAGTAGGAAACAAGGATGTGGAGGTTATTGAAAAAAAATAAAAAAATAAAAAAAATAAAAAAAACTGACTTTTAAATATAGGCTCGATATCAGAAAATTATCGATAATCGAGTGGAAAATATCCGGGGCCTAAGCGGAACGCAAATGCGCGCGTGTATATGAATGCGTGCGTGATATATTGTCCGGTACGCGACCGTTAATCTCTAGTGTTACAATAAATCTTATTCTTTCTATGAAATACGATAATAATAATTTATAACACAAACTATAAGCTCACCGTAAACCGCGTCGTTACGTTCTCCCTCCACCTTTCTTGCCCCCCCCTTCTCTCTCTCCCCCGTGTGCTTTTCTCAATCCGTATTCGCTCTTTTTCTTTCTCTCTTTCATCCCTGCCTCTTTCTCGCACTATATACTTACCGGCTGGCCTAACTAACTACCTACGCGTTTATGCTCACCTCTCTCTCTCCTCCGCCACCGTCTCGGTCTTACCTTCCTCCTCGCCTCCTCGTCGAGATCGCGCTTATACACGCGCGCGCGCGAGTGTACGTCTTTAAATAAACTTTTATTTATACGACCAGTCGGCGAGATGAATTTGCGCGATTCCTATCGTACACGGCCGGATATGCACGATGGATTCGAGTCGCTTTCGCTTCTACCAAATGGATTCTCTCTCCCCTCTGCCGCACCCCCGCCTCTGGAGTCATTGACCGTCGATTGGTGTTTTAGACGACGCCGTTTGTCGCACTCAAGACACAAACAAGTTATTACAAAAGACACATAACGCGTCAAGAATAAGCCGAGTCGGTTTTTATACTTTGCAGCAATAATAACTTCAATTGCGAGAGTTAAAATTGCACGATCAAGAATTGTTCTTAATTAATCGTAAACTACTGTCGTATTAAATTTAATGAAACGGCTATAGTATTTTGGTCCAGTTTCTCCCTGACTATACTCGCTCTTACATGTCACATGGAAAGGGGGGGGGGAGGATATATACATATTTTAAGACTGGTGCAAAAGTAAGTCCAATGGCGACTTGCTGCTATCTGCTATTTACATTTGGTATTGCTTTTTGCTGTTACGTTTGAAAAAGTGTGAGTGACTCCTTGAATCTTTCTCACACACACAACTTTATCTGAATAAATAAGTTTCTCACACACTTGACCGGTCGCTAAACCGTTCTGTTGTAAAGTCGAGATATATCGTTAACGTATCATAAAACGTGAAGGCGGATCTCGCTAATTGACCTGCCTCCGTTCACACATACATTTCCCGCGCGCGTCAAGTTAAATTACCCTCGCGTATCCCCGTATACCTTTTTATTGAAAAGGACAAGCAAGCACCCGGCCACTTTATTCTAATAGCAAGTCAAGTTACCTCTCCTCATTACTCTTCGCTGAAGGAGGTATAAGGCAAGTTAACTTGGCACTTGAATTGCCTTCCTGCTGCATGACGTAAAACCCGCGGATCCTGCTACGTCGCCGGTCGAGACAGCACGACGCACGACTCGAGAATTTTTGGGCCGATTCTCGACGACAGCATCCGACCGCGCGCGCGCGCGACATTAAGTTATATATACTACACTCGGCGTGTCGATTGATAATACAACTAAGCGCGCACTTGCGACGCGGCTGGCTCTAAGTCAGAGAGAGCCGGTTGTTCGAGACAAGAGACTCTACTTCGGACAGACAACATACAATTCCTCACACACGGTATAAATGCACACTGTGACGCGCTCGCATGCATGTGCATCGCACGTTCGCATACTCGTTGTGTACGTGCAAACGCAAGCGGCTATAAATTTCAATAAAACCCTCGGCTGTGTGTAGAGACGTTGTGTGGCAAGCGTGAAAGGAAGGGACCGGCGGAAGGAGGGGGAGGACCGAAGGGAAAGGAGAACGAGAGAGAGAGAGAGAGAGACGACGGAAGAGGGAGAGAGAGCGCGTTCGACACGACTCATATACGTTCATTACGAATGCATACGAGCACGTTAGATTGTACGTTAGTGCCTTGTAATAAAATATTGTAATGGTGGCCTACTTCTGCGCGCCACGCCGCGCGCTCGTAGTCGTCGTATAATATCTCCCGCGGCATTCTTACAGCGGCGGCGTTATTTATTCTGCGCCGCGCACAATGGCTGCGGCCTCCGGGTCCCATCTACGGGGTGTGTCGTTGAACGATATGAAGGATATCACCACTGATGATGGGGGAGAGGAGGAGGACTACCGGGTACCCCGTTAACCGGGTGTCCTCTTCCTTCGATCCCTCGTCGATATCGCGATAAGCGTCATGTCAAAAGTCAAAACTACGAGAACCTGTAGAGAGACGTTAAGATAAAATTAAGCTGCCGATGAAGTATATTTGCAAGAGAAATTGAACTTATTTGTAATTTTTTTCTCCATATACTCGATTGGCGATATATAGCACATTTTAGAAAAGATAATTTGTAAGCGAGCACTTGGTGATTCTTTTCATCGTGACGCATGAAAATCAAGTTAAGAGCACCGAAATTTTTTTTTTTTGTGCTCTTTTCTTCGGAAAAGAAAAAGAAACGAGATGTGTTTTGAAAATTTAGTTGGTTTTCTTTTTCTATCGATACACATATCGCGAAAAAGAGAACGTTTTTCTCACCCGCTACATGTATAGTTCCGTCCGGAATTCTAACGTTTCTATAGACGGTCGGAGAGACGGTCAAGAAGGGTTCGTCGTCACGCGACAATGCCGGTACGCAATTACGCGTACACGACCCGAGGTTGATTAATAGCTCATTATTGATACGTCTTGTCTCTTGTCGTTGGCACTCAAAGGCGGCCGCGATACCGCAAGCGCGACGGAATGCAATGAACACGCGCGCGCGAGCACGCGCGTAACCGCCGAATATACGCGGCGCTTTTCTGAGACGCCTTCTTCGAGAAAATGGAAAAGAACGGTATCCCGTAAAAATCATATGCGCCGATAACGATTGCGTTAGTATGTTAACTGGCGTGTCTCTCGGAACCGGTTTTCACTCAACGCAACGGATTGATTGAAGCGTTGAGAACGATATAGATCTAAGCCGCGCTTATAACAATATTGAGTTTGATACAATGGTTCTGCTGTATACGCGCCGAAGAGTGAGGTTTCTAGCTACCAACTGCTGCGAGAATGGCGTAGCCGATACACGGTATTGCTATTGACGCACGCTATTCATTTGACAATATCAAATTTGCCTTTCGATATCATCTCCATAATCTTTCTTTTTTTTGTTTTTTATCATTTATATAACGTTCTATTATATTCTGTTTATATATGCTCTTCTGTTTCATATATGCTCTTCTTTTACAGTTCGCGCAACATGCACGCTAGATAGAAAATGTAGACAAGCGGAAATTCAGTTTATTATTATTATTAACATTAACCGACATTGCCTCGAATCGGTCTTCAATGTAAATAAATTGCATATTAAACGTATCGCGTTAATGTAACACGGCGTTAGAAACGCTGACATTGTACCGATATATTCATATAACACACGTATACTTTCATAGATGTGTTTATCGTTGTGCTGTGGAAAAATTTATCTCCGTTCGATCCGGAAAAATACCGGAAAGCTTAAAAAGATAAACAATTTTAGCTTGATAAGTACACGATGAATAAATAAGAATTCGCGAGACGTTTCAAACGGCTTCTTTCGCGAGATAAATTCGCACGATTCACCCCTCCGCGAAATATACACGCATTTCCCTTGCCTCCCTTTTTCCCTTCTCCTAACTGTGGCTGCTGCGCACGGGTGGCCACGTGTTCTGGCATCTGGAGCCGCATACAGAGTGTCTTGGAAATTCTTGCGCGTAAAGGATGATTAACGAAAACTAGACACGACGAAACTCCAGTATCGTCGAAATATCTGCTCTGTCGTCTTTTTTGACGCTTTATATTAGTATTGAATCATAACAGTGTATCGCACGATATATCGTCCGGTATCTACGATTTTTTTTTTTTTCTTTATTTAGCTGTAAACTTTCCACGTTGAATCTTTGCCGATCCGCATCTTTCTATCTTCTATTATTTTCTTTTTCTTTCGCTCTGTAATCGAGTACGATCGATGAGGTTTTTCTTTTTGTTTCTCGCCACGTATACGAGCCAGCATATGTTTACAACGAGGCGGTGCATCGCAGTGTCAATCTGATTCTTCACAGGGTGTCCTAAACCTGTCGAACATTCAGTCAGATGTCATGCGGGAACATTGAACTAGAAAAAATAACTGTTACTTTGACGTACAAGTTTGAAAAAAAAAATCATTTGCGGTTATAATTTTCACAATCAATCAGACGCTGACACAATTGAATAAATGACAAAATTTCTGCTCTTAATCTAAATTTGTTTTTTTTCTTACGTTAGAAACTCACGGATCTTGGTAAAAATATGTAAAATTAAAAGTTCAGAAATTTTTACAAAAAATCGACTGCTGGCTTACTTTTACCGAGAAAAAATATCTAATTGGAAGATACCAAGTCTGGGACACTCTGTATATTAATGTTTCTCTCTCTCTCTCTCTCTCCTTCTCTCTCGCTTCTACGGCGAGTAGGTTTTCCATATGCGGCGCAATGCGGCGGATATTTTATTTGTATATCATTACACCCATCGGCCCATCGTCCCTTTCTTCCCTCTGTCTCCTCCACGTCCCTTTCTGTATCCTCTTTTCTCTTTCTCTCTCTTTCTCTCTTTTTCTCTCGCCGATCCTTTCCTCGCCTCTCGTTTTCTCTGCGCTCTCTCTTCGTTCTCTTGTTCTCTGTTCCCTCCTGCTTTCCCGTCGCGCCGTGTATTTATTTTATTTTATTATTAAACAAACCTCTTCCTGTCATCCTCGCGCCAACATGCGTCTTTACACGTACACTGGATCCACGTCAAACACAGTCTCCACTTGACGCGAGGATCGGCTTACGCGACCGTTCCAGACACGAAAAATATTTTTTCCCCTCCTCTCTTTCTCTCTCTCTCTCTCTCTCTCTCTCTCTCTCTCTCTCTCTCTTTCTCTTTCTTTTTCTTTCTCTCTCTTTCTCTTTCTCTCTCGTGCGCCGTTCTGAGTATCATTCTCCCTTCATGTGTTCCCAGCGTTATCTGAGAGCGTTGGGGGCGCTTATCGCGACTCTTAAAGGGATTTCATCTTGAGGGGATTCTGTGAATGCTCAAAGTCCAATTGAAAACGCGAATATAAAACCTGGATTACATAATGAATATTAATAATAAATACATACATGCGACATGTTGCATGAATATTAAAGCACTTTAAAATGTAAAAATGATTTTTTATTTTTATACGTTTTATTTATCCGCGCGTTCTCCTTTCTTTGTAAAGGGATGAAACGTACACAGTATCTTGAATAAACTTTTGTTTTGCAACTTTTTGATACGTACTGAAGAGAGCGGCGATTGTGCGGAGTCTGCAATTGCATTCCGTCAACGTCGGGCGCATTAAACAGCGTGTAACGGCTGCGCGATGACGAATGTCAAGTTATATTTAACGGTAACGGGAGTTATATTTTCGCCGCGGTTGGTACCGGGGCTCGAATCGAAAGCAGCGCGAATTGTGAACGATTGAGGCGACTTAACCGCGAAGTGTCGCGGATTGCGGACGCCCACCTGCTGCTCCATCGACGACGATGCAATATACATATTTTCTGGAAAATACATATTTACTCGAATATTGCGTATATTATATAGATTGCTAGTTTTTGATATGTCAGTTAATGAAAAAATCCAATAGACAAAGTTATTTGGATCAGTAATTTAATTGTTTTACGTATAGAATATTTTAAATAAAATAAAATAAAATAAAAAAAAAAAAAAAGAGACTAAAATTTGCAAAATGTGACTACGGAACATCTAAAATATTATATTTCCGATACTTCACGTTTTTCTAGATATCTATTTTAATTCGAAGATAATACTTGGTCAGATGCGCAAACGAAGAGCCAATTACTTTTGAATGAGGGAAATTCGAGCGCGCTATATACGAGAAGTTAATTCTTTTCTGAAGGCATCTTGATTCTTTGTTCCGCGCCGCCCGTTTTATATGTCGGTTGAATAATTTTTCTCTCCGTCGCTGTCTTGCGGCTTTACTACTGGGCATTTTGTTAAAGGTTAATTAAATCCAACGACAAAAGGCCGAGCGTTTCGTTCTTTTAACGCGAGATTAACGGTGGAAACGCGTCGGATTTTCTATTTTCGTACGTTGACAGCAGGCAAGCTTTGCGTAGTATGAAGATTAAATGTTCTTCTTCGAGCGCAAACACGCGCGTCGCTCATGATAGATCTAGCAATTGTTGTACATAGAGTTTTTCCATTTTCTCAGTTTTTCCGCCACTTCATATTTCCTCTTGCATTTTTTTTTTTTTTTTTTTAAGAAGTTAAGCCAACTTTTTCTCATCGAGAATACAATCATTGGTCATTAAATCATCGTCATTGCACAATTTTTTCTCATATTTTTATTGTTAATTAAAATTTTTTGAGAGAAGTTTCCATATTGCACATACTTTGAAAATAAGTTCGAAAACTAACTGACAAAACTGGAGTTTGTTATCGATTTCTTGTAATCTCGCATTTTTTTAGAAGATAGGTTATCAAATAGGTTAGTCATTAACGACCTTTATACCGTAATTATATTTTCTCTTTTAACACCGAAACATTTATTCTAACCGAGTATAATGTGGATTATGATTGGCAGTTATATCTGGCATACTTCGTCTTGGCAGTAAGTATTATTTTCTGCGGCGGGCTCTAGCGCGTCTGGTCCTCTGACGTTGCACTTTCGATGTGTGTTTATTTTCCTCGTTTCGCACTGAATCGCAGTGGATGCAGTCACGCATATAAGCGGCGTCCGCGAGTTCGCTAAAGGGAGAGGAGGGCGGAAGGGAGGAGGAGTGACGGAGGGACAGAGGGGGGTCGAGTTATTATAACTTCATTATCATTACGACGTTTATAGCTTATTCATTATTGATGGCGCTTTACAAGGTTATTTTGCCGCTCCGGTTGCTGCGCAATAAATTCTTATTAAACGCGTGTTACTTATTTAAACTGTATTAATTTCGTCACGTGGATCGATTCCCGCGTTTAACCACCTGGGGTCTTTTTTAAAAAAGCACACCGCGCTCCATTAATAATCACGATTTATTTATCACACGATTTATTGCACGTGAAATGTATAATATTGCGCTCGCGCAGAGAAAAAAAAAGATTTGTTTACGCGAGGAATACAAACGGCTCGGGCAAAGACCGAAAAGGGGGATCGTCGATTTCTCCCGGCTTTCTATTGTGCCACTGTACAAACGTCGTACAGATTTATTTGCAAATCGACGACTGCAGCACCAACGTTTCACCCGGCCATCGCGTGTTTCTTCATCGGCTTTTATATTTTCTCTCCACCTTCACTGTATACATGTACAATATACGAACGCATCGGACTGGCGTATTTACATATGTTAGATGATTTGCGAATACGAAGCAGTTAGGAATTATCAAGGTATGCAAAATGCACGAATGTTATGTGCGTGTAATCTGAAAAATAATAATATACATCGGGTGCTGTGTGTGTTATTATCAAACGGATCTTGAATAATAAAGTTATTCATTTCGAAAGTCAGTTTTCTTCGGACAGATAATTATTCTTGATATATGGCATTTTTTTCACGTATAATTTTTCTTTTACGTTCGTGTCCTTGTTTATTTCTTAAAGTCCTATCTTGCGAATACTCAAAAGGACTAATTAAATTTTACGACTTAACGAAGAAGAAGAAGAAAAGTAGGATCAAAATGATGGGATGCGGCGGCGAACATCCGGCGAAAAAAAAAGTTGGCGCGAGAAGTGTACGCGCGCGCTTTGCGAATAATTCTGCGTTAAGGCAGCGTTGTCCGCTTCTCGCCGGAAAGACTGCCGGAGCATTTGCGGGGGCAATGCACTCTGGAATGCACCGCGTGGCTGGCCAGCGATGCAATTTATAACACATATTATAACAATAAATTAAGAAAAGCGATTTCTGATAAATCATCACGCGCAGGAAGAAACAAACGTAAATTAGCCGGCTAAGCGGTGAAATAAATTTAAAAATCGGGATTTCAAATATTATAATTTAGTGCGAATTGTACTGCATAATTAAATGAGTTGTGTATACGGACCGACTGTAAGTGTGATGAGATAAGGTATGCACGATAAAGCCACATTAAAATCAATAGTGATGTTGATCTTGATTAAGTCTTTTCTTGTCCGTCTTCGTAACTATGCGCGAAGAACATATACTGTTTACTCTGTTCTTTGCCGATGTTTGATAAAATGCCACCAGCTCGAAGTAAAACGGAAATGTTTGAGAGCTCTAGAAAGTGCAGTTCTCTGTAAGGAGAGAGCTTTCTACATTCGATCCTTTTAACTCGAGTAAGCTGTCTATAATAAACTAGCTGTATCGATGAAAGAATGCGTGACTCACACAGGTGATTGCCGTCATACGAAACCTATTATACAAGCGGATCACAAGGCATTCACAAGAGCCCCTTGCTTCCCGCGATGAGAACGCATCTTCAAGTACAGTGTGTGTTCTAACGAATCCTCGCCAATCACTTGACTGATACTCCGCCAAAAGAGATTTATACGAGAAATATTATTGTATACAAGTACGCATTTCAAATATAAATGCATTTTGAATACAATAACAAAGTGTAGACAATATTTGATAATTTGCTGTATTTTATAGCACACAGGTATTTAAATTTGTTTTTAATCTATTGTGCAATTTGTGGCTCTGTGTGTAAAAACAAAATCAAAAGACTTGATTAATTTTAATTTATTCAGAGTCTTTATTTGAGTATCATTTATGTATACCAAAAGTTCGCAAAGTTCATAATATGAAAAGCCTGCGATCGCTCACTCGCAGCGATTTCGACACACGGCCGAAGGTATCGTCGTCGGCTTGTTATTGAGCGGCTGGGCGCGCGGCACGATAACGCGCGATATTTTTATAGACCCGCGGGGTTACGTACAATAATAAATATTGCGGTGCGATTAAATAATAAATCCCGGCACGAGATAGCGGCGGGATCGCGCGCCGATCGAGGTGGGTGGCTCAAAGTTCTTTTTTTCACGTTCAAGCTTGTACAATATGGAATCCTGTCTGCCCCTCTACCTCTGCCCGGGGTCGCGAGGTTTGCGATCTTCGAGCCATTCATTTTTCAAATGCTCCTAAATTCTGAATTAGCGCTAAAACATTTTTTTATCGTGGAACGTATACTCGTTTAAATTGTCTTTATTAATATTTAAATTGCTTGAATGTTTTACTATTCATATTCTCTTGTGTTTATATGCAATGACTTGTTAATAATGATATAAGTGTAACTGGTAGAACAATTGTGTAAAAGTAAAAGTCGAATATATGGAACAAGATCTTGATAATTATATTAATTTCTAATTTTTATATTAAATCGTTCATTTATGTATTCCGTTTTATTAAAAACAGCTTAACACTTCGCGATGTCGACGTGACAACAAAAAAACAAAATGAACGATTTTTGCGTACGTGGCGTAATAATTATTATGCCGATAATGACCGATGTCTCTAATTAATGTCACGGTAGAGCTGCCGATACGGCCGCACATGTAATCGACTTACAACACACGCAGTGTCCGTGCAAGGCAACCGAACAGAAATGATCGACGCCGACCAATGTGCGATACGCGCGTCGCGCCATCGTGCAGAAATATTCGCTGATTGTATTCGGAAACACTACACCCGGGTGCGGTACATCAGCATAATTAAATATCATCGACGGTTAACGATGAAAAAGTCGAGAGCGTCCGAAATTCTTGCTTGTTTACTGTTCGAGATCTTATCAATTCTCGCCGCGATCTCTCATCGATCTGATAGAAAATTTACTACCTTGACGTCAATCTGTGCGACTGTTTTGTTCGAGAGAAATAGCGAGTAGATGCAAAATTGCGCGAGAGCAATTTTACATGACGTATAAAGTAAATAACCAACTTAATCGCGGCCATTACATATAATGAGTATGAATATTTATTTCTTTTTAGATATCAGAAATTATAACGCGCATAAGGAAATGATATATATGCGAATGGTACACCTATAATTTAGATCTCGAACGCAAAAGAAAAAGAAAAGTTTATAAATATTCACATTTCTAGATTCAGATATCTTGTATAAGCAGGAAATTGAAATAATAAGGTATGTATGAAGTAAATTTTTTTCTAATTTTTTAATATTCCCTTTTCTGCTGAGGCGAATCGTGCTGAGTCGCAAGTTTTCGTTCCGCGCTTGTCATCGATCCGATGGATCATGACTCGCTTCCGCCGCCGAATTCGCGCGCGATCGATCGAGCGCTCGACAGTCGCCGCCGTTCTAGTACCGCTTTTTAATCCCTCCTCTGCGACGGCGGAAGTGACTGGCAATTTTTTTTCGGTGGTCCCCCTCCGCCCCACGCAAGCTGGAAAACGACGCACCGGGGGAAAATTGGAAACAACGGTTTGGTAAGCCGAAAAATCGCGCCGGGTGGTACAGCCGCGCGCCCGCGCGCACACACGCATACACAACGCGCGCGCTCGTGAACGGCGCACATGCATTCCGCGTGCAGCACGCACGCACAGGAAGCGGCGCGATGGTGTGCGGGCGAATGCTAAAAAGCCGAGCCTGAATAAATAAACAGTTTTTAATTGCGGCCCGCTGCTGCCGGGTAAAAACAATAATTATTGGCTTGCCGTACCAACGTGTCTGTGTGTTACGCCCCTGATGCGACAAGCCTTCACCTTGCTCTCTCCTCTCTCATTCTCTCTCTCTTCTTCTCTCTTTCTCTCTTTACTTTTTCCTTCCTCTGTCCCTCCAAATATCCGCCAACGGCGACTTCCGGTTTCGGGAGTGTACTCGAGGAGGGAGACCTCGTCTAAACTTTCACGGCGCGAGCTCAGCACAATGAGGAGCGATACTTTGTAAAACGATGCCGTCGTCATGGCGTCGACGATGGAACGGACGAATAAACGAACGGACTGACGGACTGACTCCGCGAGAAGATTCCGCGGACATTGCGCGGGGCGTCATGTGAAAAAAAAAAAAAAAAAAAATCCGCAATGCTCTGCATGAGAACTCGCCATTACAAACCGAGTCTCCGGCCTTTCGTGTGTGTTACATGTATACACATTCGGTCCTTTTGCCACGCGCGCGAGCGCCCTCTCTCTTTCTCACGCTTTTTGCGCTTGAAACGAAATAAGTGCGTATTCACTTTAAACATGAAAGACTTTTAACGTGAAAAGGTTGAAATTAACAAATTAACATTTCCATGTTAAAAGCACGAACATGCACTTTTTCACGCAAAAAAAGATGTAGATATGTTTATATATAAGAGAAAATACAGAAAATCCTATAGAGATCCTTAACTCTTTTCAATATATTCTATTTTTAATATTTTTGCAATTTCTTACAATTTGCATTGATCTTTGTCTATTTTCACGATCAACGACATTTAAAAGTGGTTTTTTTTTTTAAGTAAATTATAATTTGTATTTTAAAACAAACTAAAGAGAAATTACAAAAGGTGCTAGTTGATGCGATGTCAGACAGCGTGTAAGGCGGCAAAAATGCGAATAATTACCGCGACTTATTGCTTCCAGGCTTTCGCGTAACCGTTGCTCTATATATTCCGCGAGAGTCGAAGCGTGCAGCGAGACGTAACGTGTAAGAACAAGGCGGAGATGCATCGCGCCGCGACGCCCGCAACGGTGCATTCGCGCGCGTTGCGAATGCGACGCCACGAAAGAAACAACACTTCGCGAATAATAACACCGGCATTACGGGTCATTACGCGCCGACAGACACTTCGGAAGGGGACAAACGAGATTGTACATTTAAAATCGCGAACAACATACTCATACTGTTGTACAAAATTTTAGACAGCAATTAAAGATATGATGTTCTCGCGTTATCAATCGCGAGAATTCTGTTATATTCTTTTTTTGTGAAAGCGTTCGTGTGATATGCACATAAGAGATCATTTGTATAGCGTGGACATTAAAAATTTTTATTTACAGTAATTTACAGTAATCGTTTGTTAATTTTAAAATACATATTTAACGTATTTTGCACGGAAGAAAATAATATTGTTCGATCGCCTGTCGGATTCTCCCAGACTGATGTCTTGACGTTTTAGTTTGACGATTATTCGGTCAGCTGTGGAGACACGTGCCGCGCAAATTGCGAGTCGATTAAAAGTAATTACACTGTAGTCAGCGGCCTTTTGAGCTGCGATCGATAAAAACCGAGTATCGGTAACCAGCGTAAAGATAACATAACGACGTGTGTGGATATAAATTTTACGAGCGAACAAGTTATGTTTCTTTTTTTGCCGGTTTCTTACTATTTCATGAACAGAATAACTGATTATAGCGTTTTGTGTCTTTTTGAATTGGATTGAAGTGCAAGAATCTCTATTCTGATTTTCTCTTCGCACTCAGTGTTTGTTCTCAGTGTTTTTTTGTCGATCGCACACGTACTCGTATATATTTCAATTCGTTCCGCGTTTTCTCGATTTGTCAGAGAAGCAGAAATTTAAAAAAAAAAAAAATTTACAATAATAACAGAAAAGACTCACATATGAAAGGATCATTGCGCCGCCTTTGAACTGCGCGCTTGACAAGAGACATCGATTAGGCTATTGATGAAGCATAATTGTGGACTCGCGAGTAATTACGAACCGTCATTGTCATGCCGGCTGTTTTTGATCGCAACAAAAATTATGCGGATAGCTGTAGGAACTTTTGTCGCTCGTTTTTTATGTAATTTTATATTTTGTTTGTTCATATAGCATGAAGTAGAAGACTTTGTTCCATGTGTTTTTTTTTATACCGATATTAGTGATTCAAATTTTTTAGTAATTCTAAAAATAGTTTTATTCAGTCTTGGCTTTGTTCAAAAATATCAAAGGCTTATCTTGATGTGTTTCACGTACATTTAGAAAAACTAAATATTGGGAAAACTAAATATTGGGAAGTTTTTTTTACACTCCGCCTTCCACTAATATGTGATCACGTCTGATGCTCTACATGCATACTCTAAGTTAATATCCTCGAGACATAAATTTTTCACGCTTGTCTTCTCTCCAACTCACCGCTTTCCTTGAGAAGCGTCGTTGTCGTGAAAAGAACGAAGAAACATCCTCGATAAAAGTGTACGGGCATAACGCCGTAACGAAAACGCACTGTCTTCTTCGTCCTCGTTCCTTCGCCTCATAGTACTGTAGTAATAAGCACTCTTGCCTGCGCCTCGGTCGCTATAAATATCGTATAGTAAACACGAGTGCAGATAAGAGAAAAGAGCGAGAGAGAAGGAGCACGCGAAGGAGGGGCCGGATAGGACGAAGGGAGGGCACGGAGCGTGAAAACTTTGGCTATAATAAAATACAGATAAGTGTGCGCGAACAAATAGCCCGTACCGCGGGATTTAACCGCGTCTCGCAATAGCGGGGAAACGAGAGACGGGGTGACGGGGAGACGGGGGCGCGCAAACCAGACAACCAGAGAGGAGAATGCAACGAGCGCGCGAGGAAAGGGAAACAGAAATAATCGTGGAAATTACTTACGAGCTTGAGGAAACCGGGAAAACGAGATATAGAAGGAGAGCAGGGAGAGGTAACGCTCTTTTCTCGAGACTTTTTAATTATTTATCGCGCTCGCGCGTACTCTCCTCTCCTTTGTCGCGTCGGAATAAGACAGCGATGCGATTTCGCGCATTACACAACGAATATCAGGATTGCGGACGATTACCCGGAGGGAATTTAAGGATAGACTTGAGAAGGAGATACTGAAACTATACGCTCAAAGAAAATTTATATGCATGTGGAGAAGTTTGCGCTAACTATAACTATGCGTGCGCGAGCGCGAGCGCGATAAGTAAACATTCTTCAAGGATAAAACTAACAGCTGTCATAAAATCATTAAACAGTTACGGCAATTAAACTTTTAGCTGGAAAATTTTGTGATGATGTCACCGCAGTGACTAATATCCCCCACTTGATTCTAATTTATTATATTACGCTACGAACACAAGCGTCTGACTGTTCGTTTAAAATTACGTTCGCATAAAATTCGCGCGATCGACAGAATCAGCAAAACACGCGCTCACACGCGAGAAAAAAAGACGATCTCGCGTCTCGAGGCAAAAAGCGGAAGGGAGCGTTTTACAAACATCTTCTCCCGAAGAAATTCCGACGCAGCCGAGAAAAAAGAAAAAGACTGAGAAGGGTTGCGTCGGTCTAAGAGAGAGAAAAAGAAAGGGCGACGATTAACATCAACGTTTTCTTGCATCTGCTCGGCCGGCGCAATGTTTGTTCTGGGAAATGCAATCACGCTGTCATATAAAATATAACGTGTTTCCTTTTCTTCCGTCCTCCGCCTCTCCTTCTTCTCACTTGCGTGAACGTACTGGCCGTGCTATTTTTTTCTGATTGCACCCGTTTCTCGGAATTGCGTTAACGCCCTCTTCTTTTCTCACCCTCTTCCTTTTTTAGTTCACCTCTGTTACCGCATGTGTACATATATGTGTGTATGTTTGGAGAGATAGTTGCTAATGTCTACGTTCTAGTTACGTACGTTTCTTTTCTACCACGGTGGTCTTAGCGAAGTTTAATACGTCCCAAAGTGCAACGAGTACGTTGCATTCGCTCTTTCTTTCTCGCTCTGTCTCTATCCTCCCACCGGAAAACGCAGGCGTGGATACACCTGCTCCGACCTTAACCTCGATTCGTTGGCTGTATAGTCGCGAGCGAGTGGGCGAGCACGCGCGATGAGAGAAGAAAATTCATAGTCTATTACTTTATCAAAGATTGCGTATCCAAGATCAACACGTCCGAGATTTGTGTGCGTAAATTCATGAAACTTATATACTTTAAAAATGTCTATTTTCAAAATAAGTTTAGTTCGATCAATTTATCAAATGTAAACTTCTTTTCTTGGTCTTTTCTTTGGCATTATAATGTGTATGCAGATCTTTAACGTTTTTATTAAAACTCTTTGTTTGAAAATATATTTATTAATGGAAATGATTGCACGGAATATGCTAGTTTCCTTGGCGGATACACGCCAGCGCGGAGGTATATATTAAAATTCAAACGCAGCAAAAGCCTCTCCTCTCTCTCTCTCTCTCTCTCTCTGTCGGTTTATCTCACTTATAGAAATGAATTTTAAAACCAGTTCTCTTTAAGCCAACGACTATCAGCTCGTTCGTCTCCTCCTCCTCTTCCTCTTCTTCCTCCCCTTCCACAACGCAGAGTTTCCTTTGTAGAGACGTGAGAAGATGGGAAGGGAGGCAAGTTGGGAGAAAGGTAGAAGGGATTGTAGTAGGAGTGCCGCGATTAGGTTTCATACGGAGAGCACCACCAACAGCAGCAGCAACAGAAGCAACTGCCTTACGACGTGAGATAACACGGAGTCCCTTAAAACGTGCTGTAAAAGCGAGGTACGACTCGAATGTCTTCTCGTCGTTGTGTTCGTGTGGAAGTGCACGGCGCATGTATGCGTCTCAAGAAAGAGTTGAAGGAGGGAGAAGACACGCTGTGTGTTGAGAAGAGAAAAGAGGGGGACCCCACTGTGTATGTGT
>QVOB01021097.1:0-19552 GCA_014839585.1 Pseudomyrmex concolor | reverse complement strand
TCAATGTTATATAATCATTATTTCAATTCATGATAATAAATACTTAAATTTTGATATTAATTTTTTGTTTTTAATAACATTAAAAATTAAGATACAAAATAAATAAAATTTGCATTTCTGTCCGGATATCGGGACATGTCCGGCAATCGGTATTTTTACCTTATATATGTAATGTAACAATATTCTGTTTTAGACGTTCTTTTTCTGCGCGTGCGATTAATCGCACATCATTCTTGAGCAGAAAGATTAAAATGATGAATAACTACGCTATTTAAAAAAAAAAAGTTAATTCCAAATGTCACTCGTAGAATAAACCAATAAAAATCGAGATAATTCGCAAAAACGCGGATTGTCAGAAAAATTGTGTCAAAACTGGAACATGTATTCGAGTTAGCGGCAACCTGACAAATGGAAGAGAACCACAATTGCAACGAGCAGTTCGGTACAGAATTCGCGACAGAACAGGATGATAGAACCGATTGGCTTCGCACTAGATGCTCGATATCTGTATTCGACTCACTCGCGCTCTACGACATCGGGTAATTTTCTTTTGAACACATCTCGCATGACGAGAAAATAACGCGCATATACACAGCTATACGCTACTCAAATGCCGACGTCACACAACCGCAGAAATGTCTCGTATTCGATCCTATTTGCTGACGGAATCGAAATGGTAGAATACATAAAATTTTCTCCAAAAGAATATTGCCGGTCGAGCCGGCTCTACGGAGATCGCGCGTGAAATCATTCTCCTGTCGCATAGAAATTCATATCCCAATATCTTATAGGACACTTGCCCGACTGTCGTAAGCAGAATTGTCCGGGCCAAAACCATGGAATTGCTTTGGAAGACGAGACACGATTGCGGCGTGATGCTTTCTCGTAAGAAATAAGGCGAGAACTGCCGCTTTACTTTCTTATCGATAAAATAGTTTCAAGTTTTTTTACAAAATAAAAATATATACATATATTTCTTTGGTACAACATACTGTCTCGTAATAATTTATTTTAGTGCTTTACTTAACAAAACTCCAGATATATTTCAACTTGAACTATCCACAAGAATAGAATCTAAAGAAATTATTTTTTTACTTATTTTACTAAAAGGAAGAAAACGAATTATTGTTGATGCGAAAACGTAATAACACAATACGACTAATAACAAATAAAACAAATTAAAATTCTCTCTCTCATCTGAAAGTTCTCTCTTCTTGAAAGTTTATCGGTCTAATTTTTCTGAGACATAGATTTATGCTTCTGCGTAATTGAGCTACTTAAAATGCACAAAATGTCGCAGTGCAAGTAACACGGTTCTTATTTATTCTGACTTTTATGGACACTGTGGAAGCGAGCGCTTTTCGCTCTCTTAGTTCGAGGATTACAAGCCCGGTATTAGTGCAATTCCATCGCACAGCGGATTGTTCCACAAAGCGTGTTTCTCCTTTTCTCTTTCTCTCTTTCTCTCACTTTGACATAAACACACACAAAGAGATAGAGTCTAACTTTGGAAATACGCGCGCGGAACCGGTATACTACTATTAATAGCGTGATAACATGTAATCGACGTTTCTGACAATGATGTCAAAATACATGAGTGCGGCAAGTGCTCGCGTGTATCCCGAGCAAACGGCACAAAGCGGTTCGGCGTGTCGCAAATTTACGCTGCATGCACCGATCAGATCGGGTAATAAACAATAATTCCGTTTCGAAAATGACGTGTCGTGATAATAAGCGCCAATAGGTTGACCAAACGCTGCGCTTTTGCGGTTATATAAATCCCTGCCGTGAATCATGAACGAGATATTTCTGGTATGTCGTGTAATTGCACGTATGTGTGCGTGTATGTGTAATAAAAACATCATACGTAGAATATTTATCGCGAGTAGCGCGTTCAGGAGACGGACGTCTGCGGTCGCTGTATCGCGAAAAAAAATTACGTTGTATATGTAAATGCGAATTGTTTTTCCTCTTCTTTTTATTTTCGGACGCTGTATGAAAATTATAGAGCCAGATCTTTTGTTCTGCTCGCCGTGTTACCTTATTTCACTTTCATCGATCGGCAACAAATCTTCCGTAAAGCCTATAACGAACGCGCTCCGCGTCCCATTTTGACGAAATTATTGGACTGATCAGGTAATACTCGCGAATTTTGACACGGTGACAAACAGTCGACTCGATAAACGCGTGCGAACTAGCGTTAAGAGACATATATATATCGAGCGCACAAATTATTGCGACACATCAAATCCATCTAACTCGTTAATCTGAACAAAATAAATTGTGCGACGCGCTCGATGCGTCGCAGTATAAACGTGAGAGTGCGACCGCGACCAATTGTATTTTTATTTAATCGTCGTGTAATAAAAACAGATGGAATAAAGCGCGTACGAGAAATTTTGAATCAGAAGGAAATTAGGCTTTTATAATAAAATTCTCCGCGATATCGCGTATACACCTCATTATCCGTTAATCGCGCTATTCGAACGTGATGAAAACGGTATGTGTCGATGATTTGAATTTGACGTAACAACATTTGCATAGTACAAACATTATGCTAACTATCCATTATGTGAGAAAGCGTCGTTATTCCCTGCTCACATATTAAGGCGAGAATTCTAATTTCTGACGCGTGTACTGAACTTTATTACGATGATAATCCTCTTTTGCACTGTTTACATTTAGAAGATCGCGTTACACGTGCCGGCATAAATCTTTGAGATTCTCAAAGCTTCAACTTGAATTCAGGAAGACACGGGAAAAAATTTATTTGTGGCAACGTTTACTTTTAGATATCATATAACGGCCACTATTTTTCCCTCGCTTTATTTCCGCCCTCGCCCTTCACTCTCCCTCTTCTCGCTGCCGGAGGTCTCATTTTTTTCTCATTATATGCCAAGTGGTAAAGCAAGTAAGGGGAGAAAAAAAAAAGAGATAGAAAGAGAGACAGAGAGAAAGAAACCGCAAAACTTACTCTCAGAGAGCGACTTACCCTCTATTTGCAACGCCGCGCGTTTTTGCTTTTGTTAGCGATAATGAGAGAAGCAGTCATAAAGAATCGGAGGAGCGTCCGTTACAGATGCATATAAGCGATATCTTATCATTAGGAGGACGCATGCTGCGCGAGAGCTGACCCGTTAAGTATTTGCGATCTTAGTATCGTGATACATAAGTTGTCCTCGAGAGAGTTAAGCGCGAGATAAACACGCGCCGAGAAGTTTGCAAGACGATTATCGTTCAACTAAATTTTTTCAGCACGAAGATACAACTACATACAGGAGCAGTGAATAAACTTTGTCATTTGAACTTTAAAATGTTTTTTTTTTGAGTGGAAAGATACCGCATGTAAAACTTAATGGTTTTGTTGACGCGTTGAATATTTCTGTTTCTCTTAAACAATTAATCATCTCATTGAAAGTTTCAAAGTCAATGGAGAAAAAATAACGACGAACAGTATTTCTGTTGGTGATAAAAATTAAACGTGACAAAACCAAACGCCACTTTGAAGCATTAATAATACATCTCAAATATAACTTTAGTCGTTCGAAAGAGGAACGACGCGTTATCTCTCTTTTACGTAATGGCCGATAAATATTATATACATAGAGCTTCGATCGTAAAAATAGTAACGCTCTTTTCGAATACATGCAATACATAAGTATTTGCTTATAAAAGAGGAAAGAATATTTCAGTTCACACGTTGACTCTTTTAGAGCATAACGTGCCGCGAACTTTTCCGATATCTAATCTATTTGATTCAGGACAAAGAGTAGTTTCTTTATTTGCATTCACTCCGTATTCAATACGTTTGTGACGGCGATAATAATCCTTCTGGTGTTTTCACGGTTATAAATTACCCTCGGAGCAAAATATGTGGAGGATGGATCGGATCGAGCCACCAAGTCACACCGGGCTTAACGGACTAACAAGCCACTTTAATATAGAAATGCCGCAGCACGCTACTAACGAGCCCCCGGGGCATCGTCCATACGAAACGAAGCAATAAACGTTTCCAATTGTTATAGGGACAGGAGCTGAACTCCACGGGGGCATGGAAAACGTAGCTTCCTGTGCTCTCGACTTTAGTCGCGCGGTTATTTACGACAAGAGTGTAGATCTTTCATAAGTCGTTTCTGGTTAAATTTAATGAAAATCCGTAAAGCACAATTTCTCTGCTCTCATTTGTTCATTTTAGTTTTAAGCTCGCAATTATTCTATAATTTTATTTATATTCAAACTTATAAAATTAAAATTTTGATAATCCACCAGACATCTTGGATTATAAACTTCACTTCATCTCAGATTTTCGAGTTTAACAACGTGACAACAACTAAGAACATATTGTGTCATCTCGTTTATCGTGAAACGTTTATGTCAACGTAAGAAAATTTGTCTATCATAAGAAATTAGTCACCAATACGTTAAGCGAAAACATGTGTTTTCGTGTTTGAAAAACAGGAATGACGCAATAAACATTGAGTGTGAACATAAAAACTTAAAGAAATAAGTATTCCCCCGTGGTGTGGTATCGTTGGATTGTGCGTTGATGTCACCAAAATGTCCATCGTTACTTACAACCGACGCGCGCGAGTTGTCGTAAATTTTAACGCAAGATATTGACGCAACTTTTACCGTCGGTATGAAAAACAGCAAGTTACCGCGCAACAGGCGACGAAAGATAAGTCGTAACGGCGCCATTGAATAATGCCCGTTGCACGAATTTGGCTGGAATCTAAATCATCCGGCGCGGAGAGTCCGAGGCAGATTGTAAATCTTACGGCGTTACCGTGACCAGATTTATCGTAACCCCTGTAATCCTCTTGGTTCTCGGCGCATTTGTTGCACCCCTGGTATTATTAGCCGTGACGTTTTGCACGGAGATAACATAATTTCGCCGCCGGCGTTGGGGACAAGAGACACGCGCGAGCATTTCCGCCACGCACACCTCCGCGGCATCGGTTTTTTTTTTTTTTTTTTTTTAAACTCGCGTTGGCGTGAATTTCATAATTACGGAAACATGAAAACACGCACCATCGTAAAGAAAAAAAAGTATCACCAATCTCGCGGAAACAGTTGTTGGAAACAAGTAAATCTGGCAAATTAAATTTTCTTGCAATCGAGTTATCATACGATAAATTTCTGTAACATAATTTTTAACTTGAAACACGTTTATTAAGATTTTCAGAAGACAGAATACATTGTAATTTGATATCGCGAAATTGACTTCTCTTTACTTCCTTCTCCTTCCTTCTTAAAGATGCCTTCGAAGCAAAGTTCTAGCAATTTCATTATGAATGATTCCTAGACATCAGAACTTGAATCTTCAGTAATTACCTACGCGGAAGAACGTAAATGAAACGTCTTGCGTGCATGCTCTTATCAACCAGATACAATTAATCGGATGAAGGCCGGTACAAAGCAACCAGTTTGAATATGCTGGCGCGCTCTCTCTCAAATCTAGAAGTTCTCAGGTCCAGTCTCTCGGAAGAGGATCCTGGATATACAAGTCATAACATGGTTCGTTAGGTTATATAAATATGGAATATGTAATTTGGAAGACGACTTCTCTCTCTGTGAGAAATTTATGCAAGCGGTCACAGCGCGGTAATGCTTAGTTTAGTCCTTTGCCGCGAAATGAGCAGCGGCAAACGACTGTGTAACGTTACACATAAGTACTCTACTCCGATATAAGTACTGCATTTCAGCGAAATGCAGTTAATATCATTTAGCGGGAATAAAGTCGCGCGCGCAAATTGAAACGACGAAATTGCGCCAATCGTCTTTCGCTTCTGTGTAAATGCGCCGGCAATATGACATTTTCGTGCTCGACACACCGAGGGAGAGAACGAGACAGGGAGAGAAAAAGAGAGTAATTCAGTCATGAAAATTAGATTATTCCACGCGCATAATATCAGAATTTTGCGCGAGATTGAGGCTGAACTAGAGAAAATTACTACCGTTTAAAATTCGACACGCCGGTCATTATTGTGAATGCAACGTAATTTGGTTTATGATAAGATAAGCGAGCGAGCATTAATCTGAGCGCGAGAATTTTGAGTGGAAAATTCGACAAGCGAATGCAGTTAGTTAAATAACAATTAGAGCTTCGTCCAACGTGTAATGTCAGGGGACTACCTCGAAACGGAAAGTACGTAATTCAATAGGAATCCGTTGGATTGTTAAAAGATTCTTAGTTTCGCGCTGTTCAAAGCGAGTTCGACACTTAGTATGAACGGAATACGCGCACCCAGTGTGCGGCTCGCTCGCGATTCCTGAAATTCCCAACGTGTCAAGAGATTCTAGGATCATGATAAAGGACCATTTATGCGAGTGAAGGATGAGCTTGATAGGTCCGGTGAATATTCTGTCCTTTTCCTAGAGTTGTCGTCTCACTTTAGCTGTGCGCGAACACTTGAGGAGGGTTAATTCAGTTCCTCAGATTTCCTCGAGTAATAGAGCAAAAGCAAACCCGTCGAAGAATTAGCTGTAAGTCAAAGAAGAACGAGGGAGAAAAAAAATTAAGGCAAAGTAAAAACAGCGTACAGGAAAGATAAGTAAGATAAAAAAGAGAAATGTGAAAATAAAAAAAAAAGAAGTAGAATAAGAAGAATTTGGAACGCGCGAGAATTAGAATAAAGAATACACACAGTGAATGAAAAAGGAAAGAAATCTTTTCTCCAACAAAACCAGTAGGAAAAAAAAGACAGAAAGCCACAAGAGAAGGAAGCGAATAAATGAAGCAGGGAAGAGAAATTGAGAGAAAGAAGGTTGGTTGAAGAGAAACGCAGACGCAGAGCCGAGCGGATACTCCTGCATGAAGGCGGAGCGACAAGGACAACGACACACAGTGGGGATAGGAAAACGTAACGGGGCGTGTGTTGGCGGAGAACCGGGTGCGAAATCACAAGTTGCCAAGAGGCATGTAATGTCGTTGGATTTGCAATTCCATTACCGGCTGCCATCCTATAGGTAAAGGGTGAAAAGGGTATGCGCGACGGCGAGGATGATCTCGTCTCGGTTCTCACTATCCACTCGGGTATCTCTTCCCCTTACCTTCCCCTTTCCTCTTAGACATCCTCCTTTTCGACGGTCTGCGCGCATTTAGGCGCTATTGACCAATCGAACCTGCTGCAGAGACCATTTTTTTTTTTTATCAAACAAATTATGCGTGGCATCTCAAACAAAAAAAAATATCGGATTGCGTCTGAACAAAAAGACATAGAGAGAGAATGACGTTATTGCATTACTGAACTTTAATAACCGTTCCGGGCGCAAAGAAAATACGCGATCCAAATTCTTGCGTTGCTATCGGCTGCTGCTGCTGCTGCTGCTGACCGGAAACGATTGACGAAGTTGCCCAAAGTATCGGAATTCGTTAATGGATACAACTTAATTAAATCAAATACCACAATTCCGATGTGAGGGAGAATGCTCGTGTGAGAGGAAACAGGTGTGCATTTACGTGGAAACTGAAGCTTAAACTTTGATTATCAAGGGAATGTCGCAAAAGAATCTTGTTTTAAGGGCAACAAGATATTAACTTTCTTTTTAATTTTTTTAATTTATACTAAAAACATTAATTTTTCAATAATTATTGTCACACGTACACACAATTTATATATATTTTTTGGATTTATGTCCAAACATAGCTTATGATATTGTACAGGAAATTGAATTTCTTCCTTTTAACATATTCTACCGCATAGTATTCTCATGGCATCTGCATCGTGTCTTTCTCGCAGATGAATCTCTTCAAACACACTTCGCTCGCAATCTCGTCGCTATTTCCGAGTATGGTGTGTGTGTGCGTTTCGACACTCCTGCGCGGCAATGAATTTGTACTAAAGCGGCGCTGACCACGGGGAACCGAATTAGGAATTCGCCGACAAGGTGTGAGATAGATCCGCGATGTAAATGTCGCACAAGAGAACGGGACTGGATTTCTGGTCATTTTGGATTTAATCGACACATCCACTCACTCACACATACACACACACACACACACACGAGAAACGGCGTTGACACTTCGGCATTTCTAAATCCAGTTGAGTTATAGTCGTCTGAACGGAATACTAAGGATACACGCAGATACGTTAGGTTCTCGCCAGGAGTAGGAGGTTAATTTAACCCTCTTGGGAAGACCTTGGGGACTGCGGCGTAGCGCGACGGCGACAGTATGCGAAGTCAGGGGTGAGCACCGGTGTTACGGATGTATGCTAATGGAGACCTCGGGAGATGTCTAACATCCACCGGCCTGAATTGCCTATATGTAAACGACTACGTTTCCACGTTTACAGGCGTCGCGCCGGTCGAATATACGTTTAATAAACGGCGAAACTTAGCCGGGCATCAAATCGCTAGATTCGAAATTTATTACCAGTATGCATAAACCATACCTAGCTTTCCAGTATTAACCTGGCTATAAGTTTGGGATTTGCGTATCGAAGCAGGATAGTTCGATTTACTTGATTATCGCGAGCGCATTATTTCTGAGAGATTGCGCATCATGATGAGAATTTCGGCAGTTGCAAAAAAATGAGCGCGTGCATTTTTTGAAGATGAATTTTGCGAACCGCTTTCTCTAATTACTTCGTTTAAACTTCATTTAACTACGTTTAAACTACATTTATTTATTTTTTCAACGCGGAATGTTTTTATTGTTTAGTATAAGTTTGCGTGTATGTGCGTGCCGTGACAACGGAGATGCAGAAAGCATGAGCTCACTAAAAATTGCTGATCCATCCGACTACTGCGAGCACTACGTGCTCAAAATTTCGCGGTTTCGAGAGTAAGTCCGAGTATATGTGCGTCGAATTTTTTTGAAGGCCTCGAAAGCCTGCGATATAATTCCGGATTGTTTTGCAGTTACATCATGTTCACGCGATTTCGCGATACTACGTGTATATATATATATATATATATATATCTCTTTCTCGATCAAAAAGATTTATCCGAAATTTCCCCGAGATAAATGACATTTTGTAATCGATCGGATTTTAATTTTCAAATCCGAGTCACAACAAGGGAATTTACAAGTTAAAACATACAATTTTGAGTATGAGTTATATCCGCATCTAAACACGTACTATCTCTCACAGAGGCTGTATAAATATCACAAATTTATCAATTTACAACACAAATGACGAGTTTCGTCATTTACATGAGCGAACGAGCACGTCCGAAGATGTAATCGATATTATACATTCCATTACGATGATAAAACAATTACATTTGTACAAAGGTCGGGACGAGAGCACTAAATTATTAACGATTTAACACGAGTAGTTGGTTTCGAAGCCACCGAGCGGTGAGGGAAAGAGCGAGGGAAGGGAAGAGAAGAGGGCGCGTGTAAAATCCTAAACTGAGCCTCTCGAATGTAATCGCGCTTTTAATGAGGTACTCTCGCTATTTTTAAACGTTTGCGCGTATTAGCATACTCCGCCGCATTTGCATCGCATTTGCATTTTATCCGTGCCGCGGCAAGAGTCACGATTACGTACTACCTTACAAAGTTATTACTACATTTCAAAATGTGGATGCACAATGATACTTTTAGAGAGACGGGGCTGTTAATACGAAGTATCTATTTTCCGCGATCTTGCTTTGGCGAATGTACATGCGATATGACAAAAAGAGAAAATATTGTTTGAGTGGACCTGTCACGTTCGACGTGACATTTCATTTATCATTAATCATTCGTGAATTAATGAGTTATTATCGCGAATATATTAGCATTGTTTTATAACTATATGTCTGTCGCTTCTGTGAAATGCATTTGACAAATGAGAGTTGTTTGAAATTATTACGCATTGCTGTATACGGCGTATTAGCTTGTTGAACAACGTCATTAAGTTAATATCTGACCGTTGTTTCGCGTACACACGTCGAAGTTTACAAAAGATGAATGCATTACAATCGAGTGGTTTAGAAACCTAATAACATGAAAAGCCGACAAATAATGCAAAAAGACAAAACGCGTCTAATTTCGGCCTATAACACTCTCGGAAATGAGCTATCAATAATTCATGCGAATGCAATATAGCATTTAAGGCATTGATAATCGCGTCAAAGATTCAGTCTCTAATCATAGTGTGGTAATCACACGAAATAGGGTCACAGAGAAGTATGAAAATTTAAAAGCAGGTAAAATCGGCAAGACGACAAGATAGAATCCAATTTCTCGGGTTTTTCTCTCTTTCTCATATTAAATACATGATAAAAATAAAACTAAACCAAGCTCGAGGACAAGAAATACATTTAAAATGCAAAATTTCAACCGCGTTATCGCTAAGATCTTTTTTCATGTTTTTACAAAAACTGCACTGAAAAAAAAGTTTTGTTGAGATAACTAAATTTTGATAAATCGAACCAAATAAAGTGTTGTGGGAACCAAAGTTTTGGTTGAGATTACCAAAGTTTGGTTATCTCTACAAAACTTTTTTTACTTTTTTTTCAGTGTGTACAAAACAATATTATAACAATATTATAACAGAGAATATTGAATCTTTAATAATTCGCAGTGTCATTATCCTAATACATATCGATCGCATCACATATCGACATATGATTACATTGCATCAGCTGATACTCGTTGATCACACACAGAAAAAACAGTTTTGTTGAGATTATCAAATTTTGGTAATTTTAACAAAAATTTGGTTTCCAAAACATTTTATTTGGTATGATTTATCAAATTTTGGTTATCTCAACAAAACTCTTTTTTCAGTGCAGTCCGAAAAATTCGACCAAATAGAATTCGGCTAATGGATTCGCCTCTCGGGTTGATCCGAGATTCGAGTGCATCCGAAGAGATGCGCGCGAAGAGTCCGCGTGTCAAAGGCACATAGATGAGATTACACGAAGGCCGTAGGAAAGAGAACGTTGTAGAATGGGTGGATAGAATAGGTGGATAGTAATGTAGAAAGAGAGAG
Organism: Pseudomyrmex concolor; assembly: GCA_014839585.1. Taxonomy (NCBI): domain Eukaryota; kingdom Metazoa; phylum Arthropoda; class Insecta; order Hymenoptera; family Formicidae; genus Pseudomyrmex; species Pseudomyrmex concolor. The sequence goes on along the minus strand of QVOB01021097.1, from coordinate 8,621 downwards.
ATAGAGAGAGAAAGAGAGAGAGAGAGAGAAAGTGAGAAAGAGAGAGAGAGAGAGAAAGGATAGCAAAAGTGAGCAAACCGGGCAAGCCATCGTTGGAAAGGTCGACCCGGCCAAGTTGGCTCGGAGCAGGAAAGGTTGGCCGGTCGGAACGGGGAATGCATGCGCCCCGACTTTATGATGTTTTTTGATGCGACAGCACGGCCAGCGCGTTACGAGAAGAGATGGAGCGGAAATGAACTTGAGAGTGGAGCTTCCTATCTGCTTTTCAGAAGCCGGTTATGGAACGAACAGACAAGCGCGCGTTACGTAACATACATAGAAGCGCGCGGGACGCACACCATTTTCACTACATTAAATCGGTTGAGTTCACCTCTCGTCTTGCTAATTAGCACGTTGCACGCTCGGCTGTGTCGTGGTGATACGCGCAAATAAGGTAGAATTACCTACTAGCAGTTGTATCGAAAGTCGATATAACTGTTGAACTATACCTAATATTTAAAAGTGTTGCGTGTACAATCAATGCTCACCGCTCGGGTCGAACATCGCGATTTATATACGAGCGATGTTTGCGAGAGCGAAAACGTCGAAAACGTTTCTGTTCCTAACGGCAAACGATGTAACGCGACGTTAAAATGCTTAAAACTGGATTGAAAACTCGCTCTTTGGACCTTCGCTGGCCCATTTGCGTGGCAATATTGTCGCTCGCGCGCGGGCGTGTGAGAAATAAAGTAAATATTGAAATCGCACGTCCACTGTCGTCCGGTTTGTCACGCGCGCGCGCACGCGATCATGCACTCCTCTGGTTGAATTCTTTTGAGTGCGCACAGATCCGACAAATCCGGAAATCCGATTTTCATCGACGAGCAGTCTGCGGACAGCCGATCAAAAATACGATTTTTGTAAGCTTTCACGTAATATTGCGCTCAGTTTCTGCGATTCCGGAATAGTCCGCAGCCGTTGAATATGACGCTTAATATAACTCCATACTCGTATACTCCGGCGAAACGACCAAACTTTCCCTAAGAACATAAATTCGCAGCGCGACTTCAAGACGTTCATAAACGCCTCGCTACATTTCGCACGATTTACGAATGTCCTAATGAATTTATTAACGCGGAGTTTAAGCGCTCACGAGGATGAATGCACGGAATTCGGTCACGCGAGAAGCTAACTTAAATGTTTCTCTATCTTGATTTATTCCCTTACGGACGCGATTTTTAATGACACACAGCAGTGTGACATCAAAGTATTGCATAAAATAAAAAGTAAGTTTAATGAAAGATCCAGCGCTCGTTTTGATATTTAACAACGCGAGGCACAATATCGAGTGATTGAAAACACGGTGAAGAGTGTAAGGCGAAAATTCACAGGACGAGCCGGCGACGAGCGGGCGTGTCGGGCGGTGTCCGATTTCAAAGCGGACGATGCTGAAAAAGTGTATTCGACAATCTGGAGAGAAGGAAGAGGATGATAGAAAGAGAGTGGGGATACACATCAGCCGGTCGTTACCAGGGAGGCAGGAAGTGTCGCGCGGCGCCCGTCGCGCACGGATTACGGGCGAAGTCGCGAAGAATAAATGACGCCGAGAGAGTAGCGAGCGAGCACGTTTCCCTCTCTTTGCTTCCTTTGTCTATAAGTATAATTGCGATAAATCCGCGCTCAGCCGTGCCCGCGGATGCGGGTCACGCTGATAAATTGCGTCGCGCGTTCGAGGCGACGAGAAAAGCGAGCGCGATGGATTTGGAAGAAGGAAAAATTCTCAATAAACTGGGGGGGGGGAAGGGGGAGAAGTAAGAAAGAAGCTTCTCTCGGTTTTTGATATTAAACGGAAGCCGAATGTTCATGGTTACTACGTTGCGGAAAAAGTAGACAGCACGAACTCACATCCCGCTAAAGACAGTAATAATGCTCGGGCTTGTCTCGAGAAGATGCAGCTTTTTTCGCAAACATATCTGGAGGATCTAAACCCCCGGCGACGCGTATCTGTCATCTGTCATGTCTGTAACTACTTGCGAGCGAAGAAAGACCGCACACGAAAGTTTTTGACGCGTACGTTTCTTTGTGAAAAACAGAATGACGACGTTCGAGGAAAATTGTAGATTAAACGGATCAATTGAATTCTATGTTTTTTTTTGTTATATATATATAAAAAAGCAATTAGATTATATAAAAATTTTCACTATTACTGAGTACTTGTGCGATAGAAAACAAACGATGTTACAACGTGAAAAATTGATTCAACTCGTCGGATAATCCGGGCGAAGAACAAACAAAACCAGAAGAAAAGTTAATATATGGAACATTGAAAATAGTTTCACCGGGTTATAAATATCGGGGAGGAGCAAAATTTAGCTGTGACACCTCTAACCTACTTTGCGAAACACCTTGAAAAACAGAACGTTCAGAAATGTATGCGATAAATAACGTTCTGATATCCTCCACGTAACGACGACACGACCCCGCGGTTTAAGGACGTTTTTCGCCCCCTACGTCCCGCGCACACAATTTCAATGAGTTTGCTACTGTTCCGCCCGCCTCTTCGCCCTACTGTTTATCACTCTGCTCCTGACGGATAATCTTCTTATCCCGCTTTTCTCTCTCCCTCCCGTGTCCTTTCATCGCGCCGCGCACACCAACTCCACCCGACGAAGTCCGACCCGCGCCGCCGTGCCTCCTACGGTCTCAGCAACAGACGCCGCACGATCGTTTCAACTCGAGGAAACTATCATTGAAAGTTGGCGCCCGGCAATAAGGAGAAAACAAGGAGGACGTAACGATCCGCCGGTAGAAAATGAGCGGTGCCGTTCTCTCGGCGCTCTTTTGGAAGACGCGCCTCTTTCGAATGATCGGCAACGTCGTTGTCGAAGAAGAGGACTCTCTTTGGAAATGACTTTGGGAATGAGTTACATTGTTTTTGACATCTAAACTGTTTTACTACTGATCGACAAACAAAACGTGCGCGCCCCGCCGTTCCTGAATTTTCTCAATCCCGTTGATCGAAACGTTCATTCCTTATAGGATCTGCTCGATTAACTTCTTTTGACGACAAACCAAGTAATTCATTAGTCACGTTTTGTGGAAATATTTGTCAACATTTGTAACAGCTTTGCGTGTTTTGTGTGGTAAATAATTACCTCGCAAGAAAATGTTAATGAATTATATTATTTAAAAATATTATTAATTATATTATTATTTGGAAATATTATTTGACATCCGGAATTAAAGTTTTTGTTAGAAGAGTAATGATAAGCACATATATGTGCGTGAGATTTTAAATATCCTTGCAAACCGTACGTAGTTTTATATTTATCCTCTACGACTATATGTATAAGATGGTTGTCTGGTAACACAGTGTGCTTTACTACTTATCAGTTATACGACGCCCTTCTAGAAATTTTATGTCTGATAACGTGACGTACTTCGCCTTTGATAGAGATATAAAGTACATGTTCACACTCCGTTTTTCCGGTAAATCAATAAGTTGAAAAAACATTACAGATATTCGTAGAAAAAATTCGCGGAAAATAATTCTTAACATAAATAATTATTTTTGCGCAAAAAAATGTTATATTTATTGCTATCTTAATACGTATGTAAAACGTGAAAAAAATATTTTGCTTGTATAGGTAATGAAATAAAGGCGTACAAGAGAGAGAGAGAGAGAGAGAGAGAGTTGCGTTGAATATATGAACAGCTGCATGAGTGAATTTTTTACAATTTTACATCATTCAAGCGTTCATTTTATTCACATTTTTATTGGCTTTTATATTGGCTGTTATCTCATATTGAAAATGTATATCGCGTTAAAAACGTTTTCTCGATAAAGTTAAAGCGGAATTGAAAAACAAAACAAGAAACAGAATCACGAATAAAATCGAATTAATTAGTGCCGGCCACGCTTCGGTTTGCGTCTGGCAAACATCGTGAAATTGTTATCAAATTTTACGGAGTACCGGACGTGTTGCAGCAACCGGCTCGTAAATATGTGCGAAACCGCACGCAAGAACGTATCTGCGCGAAATCCTACACAAAGAGAGAGACTCGGGAAAATCGATATTCAGATTATATATTTGTGTGGCTTGTATTTTATAAATACACGACGTTATTTATTTTAATGATTCATAACTTCGTGTTAATAAATTCACGTGTGCGGCGCAATATTTGTACTTGGACGACAGCGCATAAAGCCGCGCAATAACTTCGGTGAACCCGGCTATTAATTACCTTAACGGCCATGCTTATATGCTTATCCAAACGGCCTGCACTCCTCCCTCGAGACGTAGACTCACGTGCGCCAATAACACGCAGACCATGCACTGACGAGTGGCCACACAGCATACGTATTTTGCAGAACGAAACTTGTTCAAACTCGAGCGAGACGGGATCTTTAAGCGCTCATACTCAGCACGAAACTATGATTCTAAATTATGAGGAAGAAGAGAGAGAGAGAGAGAGAGAGAGAGAGAGAGAGAGAGAAAAGAGATACTATAATATATTACAAGTGGCATTACTAAAATTCCACTCAATTTAGTCAAACAAATCTGTCATTAGAACATTTAAACTTCGTAAACACTTGATATATTTTTAAAAAACATTAACATACTTAAATTGAGAAAATATTTGTTATAAAAAAACAAAAAATAAAGGATTTATTAAACAAAACTAAAGAAAAAGAAAATGATAAAATAAATTCTTATATCTTTGTAAAACTGTTGTTATCACACTGCCATACATTGTGAATTCTTGGAGCATGTAAAATCAACACAACCACCCATTTTTAGGCTGATAATGTTCAATTTCATCGGTTTTTATTTTTTTATCAAAGTTGCCAACATATCCTTTTTCGCGAATATTTACACTGCAAATTGATGCATGTCAAATATAGAGCGTTAGACTGCAATTTGATTTCATTGAAATAGAGGAAGAAAGAATAACGAACAAATAAAAAACCTTTAATATGCATGCTTCTTTATTATGAAACAGTTTTTTTACATGTACACTAAAATTTAATTTACAATAGAATATAACTTTATCAATGTGTGATTTCTTTTTTATCGCACTGACAAAAAATATAATTACAAACGCTGTATATTGCCGTCCTGTTGCCGGATTTCAATCTAGTTTATATTGTAGAACATTCGAGATTGTATACTTTTATACATAAAAAAGCAGATTTTAACATTATTACAATATATAACATTACAAAGTGGAAACACATTACACATAAATATTCTACGACAAAGTACAGTAACAAATGATTACAAGAATTTAAAAACCTTTCTGTTTGATAATAAATGCTTTTTTATTTCCACAATAGTTACAGGAATATTATGTTTGATTTAAGCATCGATGTTTATTATCGACAAAAATGTAAGAGTATGCCACAATTTTTTTGTAGTATGTATGTGTGTATATATATGTATATATATATATATATATCTTTCGTAATTTTTTACTACACTGAACACTGATGAGTATAATAAAGATAGCATATATATCTTTTTGATCTGCAACTTATACTAACGAACGTGAGATAAGAGAAAATAAAAATATAGGGTTTACAATATTTGAAGTAATGTTTGCTTCTACACACACTAAATTCAACTCGAGTTTCGTATTCGTTAGTCAGAAAGACAAATTTATTTTTTTGATTAATTAACGAGAAACCATCGCTTCCTGCGTTTCTAATAATGCGCTAATTTCAACTAGGACTACAACGGTCGACGGTTTTTACACGAGCCAAAGAGTAATGAACCTCGAAGAAAAACGGAAACTGTAACATGGGACGATTAGAGATGCACTTACGAGGTCTAGAATGGCGAACACGCGCGTGTGCGGGTAAACGGAAGAAAGAGAAAAAGAGGTAGCGCGCTGCACCGTGATTGGCGAATGAGCCCCAGGCTACGACGAGACTACGTAGTACGTTTGCCAAGTGCAACGGAGGAAGATATTTGAATTTCGTGACGCAAACCAACGAACCGACCGCTCGTATCGTCAGCTATCAGCCTCAGGCTTGATAGCTTATGTTATCCGTAAACAAATTTTGTGATGCCGACTAAATCTGACAAAAATGTTTTAATTGTTAGAGACTTTTGCAAAGACTTGAGTGTTAATCAAATAAAATCATCTTTGCTAATGTTTTTAGCTACTACAGAAACATTTATAAAACATTTATAAAACATTTATAAAACATTTATAAAATCTATGTTCCTTTTTTTATTAAACAAGTTAATTATTTTACTTGGTAACTTCACTGAAGAGCTTTTGTTTCGTCAACAAAACATTTTGACAAACAGACAGAAAAATTAATAGACTTAGCTTACTGATAGTAGCAAGGTTTTCTTGCTGTCCACAAAGTAACTAATCTTTTTGCTATGGTAGCCTTGTATTTCCTTGTAGTTTATTCGGACGTAACATGATCGTACACATCAACCTTTTAACGGTTCTGTCAAAACGTCCAATTCATTTTAGATACGAAACACGCTGTCGCAAACGGATAAGATAATATTAGCAGATCGCTTTTCTTCCTCTGTCGTTCTTTGATGTGCCTGTTATGCTTCCTGCCTTTTCATTTGCACTCACATTCTTTCAAACGCGCAGACAGCTGTCGTCTTTAGAAATGCTAATATCAGAAACTGGACGTCGCGACGCCTGTCGGCAAACAAGTTGCTTGTATTTCTTACATTTTTCTATTTGTTATTTTTTTGATACATTCCGGACAAAATATAATGCAAATAAGTGAACCGGATAGAACAGGTCGTAGAGAAAGAGAAAGATGAGATGAGCTCTGAATAATAAGGTCAAGTGTTGAATCTCGGGTTACGTAAAAATTATTTACATTTTTCTATACACAGGTTTTTGATCTTTTGGACATTTATAAGAAAGTCAAATAACACACAAATTAATTTTTACAATGTAAAATGTTAGATTTCATAAAATTAAATCGCAAAACAACCGTGTTGTTATGTCAAATGTAATGAAAACACGAGAAATATTGCGCTACATCATTTTTAGTTACATGATTGTTTTAACGCAATATAAATAAATATTTTATATTGTTACTTAAATTACACAATTTATTTTACAAAGAAACTATTATTATTATTATATATAATATTATTATTTAATAAATAACAAAACTTGCAATTATTTTTGCACCAATCTCTAGTATGTTTTTAGTAAATAAAATTAATATATATGTATACATCTGTAATATACAATTCGATACTTATAATACATATGAAAATTCATTACGTGAAAAATAATACAAAGGTATTTTATATCTCGAGCAGTGATAAATAAATCTGAAATGTATCTTGTTATACTACTATACAATTTTTCTTCTTCATATAGAATATGATACGTAAAAGCGTCTAACATTTCATAGTATTTTCTCTTTTATCTCATAGTATTTTCTCTTGTTATTAAAGTCTGCTATTAATTTTCTGTGTGCGTCGGCATGTGAAGTAATATCTTTCATACGTCATGCGTCATAGCGCGCGAAGTTTTAAGTTCTTTTTCACACACAAGTCTTCTCTCGGTTGTTGATGTGATCACACATTGTAAGCTTCGTTATTTTTATTTTCAAACACAGAATTTTGAAGAGTGTCGTGATAACTTCCTTTTCATAATTCATAAATACCGATTTGCCTGTATGTGTGTGTGTGTTTGCGTTTTCCACCACATATACATGGTCATGTAAAACGACGACGACAAACGTTGCGTGCGGCATTGACAAATTGTTCTGTTTGGTGTCATTGAACACCAAACAGGCTCACAGAGAGGGGGGTTAAAGGGCGGTTCCTTCGAAATGGTGGAGTTGTTCGTGGAAAACGACGAGATTGGGGGATGCGAAAAGCGGTAGATTGTCAGGGCCGACTACGGAACCGTATAATCTCGCTCGTCGGCTTTCACGCGGTTTACTTTACCGGAGTGGCGTATGAGGGAGTAGGCACGCGAGAAAATTGTAAACGGACTAAGATGGATTGAGTCTGAAACGACTTTATCGAGTGTACTCCATTGCGCGCGAAACGAGCAAAACGATCCGCCGCTTCCAGCTCGTAGATTTCAGAAGATTAGCGCGCACTTAAGTAATCACTGTGTGTACGTGTCGTAAATCGATTGTACTTTCGCGCGTTGCAAATATTAAAAAATGTGTCGATGCTTTTCGCATCAATTATCAAATATTGTTAAAAACAAACTTGATAGTGTTGAATTTATCTCACATTCTTTATCTCACATTTCTTTTGCTTTGCCAAACAATTTCTTTTTATTTTATAATCAATTAAATTACTGTCAAGCAAATGTTTACATAAAGTATATAGAAAAAAATATATACTTTTTATTAAAGAATGATGGCAAAAAGACCTGTTTTTTGTCCATTTTTGGACCATTCTCTGAATAATAAAAAATTTAACATAAATCGCGTCAATACAAAATATTTTTGTTGCATTAGTACGTAGTACTACTATACTAATTGTAAGTAGCGTTTTGAGCAGGAACAAGAATTGTCTATGCAAAACATCATAATATCACATATCGATATATATATCGCATATCGATATATATCGCACATTGATACATATCGCATATCGATATATATATCGCATATCGATATATAT
>QVOB01021096.1:0-14586 GCA_014839585.1 Pseudomyrmex concolor | reverse complement strand
ATCGCATATCGAGATATATCGCATATCGAGATATATCGCATATCGAGATATATCGCATATCGATATATATCGCATATCGATATATCGATCTTCGTTTTTTTTTCTAATTGCCGATTCCAGCAAAGTGTTAAAATGATTTTCTTATATAAACAATTTTCCGTTTAAAAATTAAACGGAATATAATTATCCGAGCTCGAAGTTATAATGAAGTAATATTTTATGCATAAATGCATATTATATATTACAAATATATATTACATATGTGATGTTACAAAAAAAGTAAAGAAGAAAGAGAATCCTGTATAAATGTATTATTAACCGCAATTATACATCAAGCGTTAATGTGGCGTTTGCGATTTAGATATCTCTTTGACGTTTAGTTTATTAATCATCATGCAATGTTGATTATATCGGGATCTTGAAATTGCGATGGGATCGCCGTATTGCGCGCATACTCAAGTACGTCACATCTAGTCAGCTCCGAGGTGCAGCTGTATCAATATACGCGTCCCTTTGTTGTATTCGATTTCATTGACTTGCGTTTCACGCACGGTAGACTCTCCACAACGGTGCAGCTTTCTACATAATTACCTATCTGCAATCGCGTGTCTTGATACGTCAGTTCGTCGTCCCTGGACTCACGTCGGTCGTTTCTATGCGTGTTCACACGCGCCAACGCTCTCGACACTGAGCGTCGATCAAACACAGTGACACGCTCGCGTGCGTGGGCACGCGCGTGTGCATTATCCGCCCCGACGTCGCGTTCGGGAATTCCTGGTGGGATTGCGCGCGCTGTTATGCCGTCTGTATCCGTCTGTGGGACATCCGCGGCATACGCTCCCACGAGATTAATCGCGAAAACGGGAGAATGGAAGCGAGGAAGTGAGCGCGTGTAGCGCGGGCTGCGCGATAAGCTCGCGCGCGAGTTGACGTGAGTCAGCTACGCTCCAATAATTTTCGGCTCCGTTCGTGTGCAATAAATTTTCGCGATCAAATAAATTTTGATTAAATTTATTGAGATCTCAAATTTTGGAAATTTTCAATTTAATAATTATATTTTATACTTACAAATTAGAGGAACACTAAATCTATACATAGTTAGCACTAGTTTAACGATTGACACTTATTTACTTTTTACTCTCTAGTTGTTAACATTTTTATTTATGATTACTTTTTACTTGATCGAATTATGGCAACATATTATTTTAAAATCTTTCGATTGACACTCTTGGAAAACAGAAAATTATCAGGTCTCTAAAGTGTCAATTATCGCGCTTAAAAAATTATCACGCCAATCATTGAGTGTTTTACTCTACATATACAGATTGCGAAATGGCAGAAATGACAGTTGAAGTGTTGAAAGAGCATTCCTGAGGATTTCGATTCCTTCGAGGCTCAGTAACTCCATTGTTTGCGGCGCAATATTTCCTGGACGCTGATCGCGAACTCCGTTGTTCTGCACCAGCGATATTCCGTAATGGCGGCGTTTTACGGAAGAGCGTATATGCATCATCCGCGAGCGACGCGACCGTCTGCATCTGGATAACTATATTATACCGCGCGTATATATTCTTCTCTCGCGGAGAGAAAAGCGCATCGGTATAACGGTGCCATCAGCGGTACCTGCTCTTCGAAAAAGTTATTCTGCCAGGAGATTGGACAAGTGAGTTCTTCAAAGTTGGTCAGAGGTCTTCCTCAGATCGATATTATTAAGGATCGCGAAGTGGATAAGCTTTTGAAACACACACCGTTAATAAACACACTCCTATCTTAACACGTAATCTAATTACGCGGATAGGGAATACCCGTTTAGATTTTGTTACGTGTATCGGTATCTCGCTCGTTTTCGCTCGGCCTGCTTGACGAAGTAAACGAGTAAATTAATTATCTCGCGGCGAAAACCGGCCGACACCGATATCGACAGCGTGTTCGTTCTTCAAAACAAACAAGTTCTAAACGATATAGCTATCGACGAAGAAGCGAATAATTTTTAAACACATCAAATTGTTTTTTAAAGAATTGTCGCATTTCAGAAAACTTTCTATAAAAAACGTGTCATTCTTTTGTAAATTTCTATTCTTACTGTATAGCTATTTCCTTCAATCAATCATATCGAAAATTGTTTGCAAATAGAAACACCGAGAAGCGTTATTCTCTTCAAAACTTCAGCTCAAATTGGCTTTCACCGCGCTTGTTCGCAGATATTCTTCTCGGGGTATCTTACTCAAACGACGCCGGAATAAATCGAACAAATAGAAGGTCGTCCCGTTTCCGGACAATGTTGGCAGGCGGGCTTGGAGTTCGGCTTGAAGTTGGAGAGGCGAATGGCGGATCCTTAGAAACACGAAGTCTCGGTCCACTTGGAGGGATCCTCGCGGCCACGTCTCTTCTCTCGCCCTCTTACGTTCCCCTTTCTCTCCCTTCGCCGATCATCTTCTCGCGCGATCGTGACTCCCCGCGGCGTTTCCCACGCCGAAGCCGCGGCCGTCTTCTGGGTCTTCACCACGGTGCAACCGTGGTTGATTGCGATACCTACGCCCTCGCTCTCGGAGATCGCGCTCTCACCCGGCCTCTCTTCTAGGCTAGGTCAGTACCGTAAACGGCTCACTTGCACGCTGACACGCATTCACGTGTGGCAACGTGTGCGGCACTTCATTTACCGAGACATTGCGCTCCGGCTTGATGAAGATCGGGCACTGACCTATGACACAGCCGGTCGTTTGTCGATATTTATTACTTCTCTGTTAGATTGCCGAGAATCGTTTTCGACGACGAAAGATTAAAAACCCTGTACACGTGTGCCTAATCGGACTACTTTTTTGAAAAAGTGTTCGCAAAAAGAATTAAAACGAAATTTATTATAAAATCTGGCGGCAAATTGTGAAGTCAACGATTCGTTTCTTTTATAGAGCGGAAGACCAATGTGCAGAGAACGGCACATGATTTATGAGAATTTCGAAAGTCAAAAGTCAAGATAAAAATTCACTTGATTTTATTACACGCGACCTAACAGGTCAAACAGAAATAAGATGATTAGCGAATTAACTGTGAAGTCACAACGCAAGGATTTCGCGAGGATTATACAGAGTAGGTCGACGATAAACAAATCAAACCGATGTACTGCGTGTAATAATTTTTGCGCGCTTGACACACAGTGCAGCTGCACGTGGGACGTGAGCACCGAGAGGTGAACGTATCGTATACACGACACATTTGAATAAAGTTTTTGAAGCTAAGATGAAATCGTTTTCAAAAAAGATACTGAAAAAAAATCAAACAAAAAATAGAGCAATATTTTAAATACGTTAAACACGCGAAATGTGTGTACAATTAATTTGGCTGCGAAAACATAAATTTGAGATTCACCTCGCGCAACGTCACAGATACCATTGTAACGGCTAAATACGCAACTGACATATCACATCGCTTATATACGACTTGATATGGGATACCGTGCGCGAAGCCACACAAACATTGAATGCATTAGCTAATGTAAATGCATCGTACACCTACCTGCGATACTTCAATGAGAGAACCGACCAGTAATAAAGGAGATACCTCAACTAACCGCCTTTGACGTAGCGAGTGATGTTTATCGATGTCAAAGCAAGGTTGATCGATAAACACATTGACTTCGTCTACCGCGAATGTACTACTATTTATATCACGTAAGCCATTATACTCTCTTGTTGATTCATTACGATCTCGTCGCCGCAAAATCTGATATGTACCCACATGAAATAGTAGAAATATATACAAAATATAACACGACACTGTTGCTCTGATGATGTCGTAAAATTTTGTCAAAAAGTATATTTGCATTATTATATGATGAAAAAGTATTACGTAACAATAATCTTTGTAAAAAACTATTGAAGATTAATCGATGCAATATATTTAATAATTATTTTACACTATATTTCATATATTGCGTAAACTTTAAAATGTGAGAGTTAATGATCTCCACTTTTTCTTCTAAAGAAACAATACAAGTGAAAAAAAAATACCAAAGTCAGATTAAAATGATGTCACGTGAATATGGAAGGCTGCGATTTATGTGTATATATACGACATTATGCGTTCTTATCAGCAACGTGATCCTTTGTTGTTTCGATGTTTCACGTTGCTGCGATCGTACGTGTTAGTTGCACGTGCGTACGTGCGTGCTCATTCGACCACCCGCGATCGTCGCTAAACACGATAATATCCACGTGTGCAAAGCGTTGTTTCCTTCTAGATCCGATAGCGATCTGGACTTTCATCGCAAAGGAGCGGTTGCTGAAACCTTTCCAGAACGCGCGCTTGGTATTATTCGAGTCTCTTCCTGGAGCAAGGTGGGAATTCATGAATTTATAACAGATGTTATCAAAACGAAAATGAAATACATGCGGGGAATCGCGCGTGTTAAAATTCAAATAAGAAATTCAGAGAATACTTGTGATTCTTACGTCAATATCGGTTGCTATCAGTGAAAACCACGAATGTTAAAATATGTTTTTGCTACGTCTTGAAAAAAAAAAAGGAAATCTAAATATTAATTTTTTTTTTTCAAACGAAAAATTGCGCTCTTTGTTTTACGAAACGATCAGAAACACAAAGCGATGTCGACACGGTCGACGGATTCGCGAAGTGCTCTGCTGTGTTCTTTTTATTTGTTCCGAGTCGCCACCTTGAAAGTCGCGTCTATAGCTGTGGACTTTTAAAGGCGGCAGGTATAAATTGGCGATTCTCATCTTCTCGATCGTCGTTGTCGTTTCCGTCGTCGTTTCATGTCCAGCATCGACGCCGCCGCCGCCGCCGCCGCCGCCGACAACGACGAGAGAGGCTGTCCCGTAAGTGGGCCACTCACCTGAATACTTTGTGGCAATCAAGACTTGCTCTTGAAGTATACGAGACAGCGCGAGAGCGCGGAGAGGAAAGAGCGACAGGATCGGACGAATGGGGGAGAGCGACCGGACGACAAGAAGAGAAACGGAGACAAGCTCGCGAAGAGGACGAGAGAAGGAGAGGAGGATTCGGTCGCTCCTTGTCCGTCTTCGGTCAGTCGTTCTTCGGGGTGCTCACGGTGCGCTTCCTCGCGGTGCTTTTCCCCGCGATCGATCGCAATCTCAACACGTAGAAATCGTATCTCTTTGCTCCGAGGATGATCAGCCTGAGGGCGACTAGACCGGGATCTCTTCGTCCGCCACATTGCGGCAGGGAGTTTTGTCCTGTTTGCAGGTAATTTACATAACTGCGCTGGCGTTACACGGAAGAGGTTCCATAACGCGTTCTCCTCGTGGCAAAATATTACAACGCGTATCTACTGCTGAAGATGCGAACCGGTTATTTTCGAAATTAAATTTCCTGAATATCTGAATTGAATTCAGTTTTTTTTTTTTTTGCGAATCACTTCGCACATTTTACTTGTTAATCGGTTGTCAGTTTGTAGTTTGCGCCAGTTCGCGTTGCATCAGCAAACTCGACTCGAACTTCGATCGCTCGAGGCTCTGGCGTGATCGCGACGCGCGTGCGAGCGCGTCTTTCGGGCCGATAAATTTTGTAACTACGCGACGGACTGGCGTAACCGGCTATTAAAACTTACGCTTAGACGCGTGTTTCGATCTGAGAAGAAGATGTAAGAGTTGGATGATCGATCGTTGAGTGGCTTGCGTTGCAAACGAGCGGGCAACTTGTGACATGATACGTCACGAAGAACTCAGAGGAAGGAAGCGCATGAAAATCGTGTCGAGAGAGAGAGAGAGAGAGAGAGAGAGAGAGAGAGAGAGAGCGGTTTGGAAATAATTAGTTTCCCTGTCATTAGAGTGAGATTCATCGAAGCGGCAATGGTTCCGCGCGTACTTCCCACACTTTGTCTTCTCTGACGAGACACGCGAAGTAGATACATATGCACGAATCTGTCGGATTGGCGACGCGATCGATTTGCAACTCTTGCAAAACGTTTTCCGAGCGCGCCCTGTTGCTCTCGCGAGCGATCAGTCGTCGAAAATTTGTTACACATTTTTCCTTCTCGCGAGACGCTTGTTGCGGAAAGAAAAATGCGAAGAATTTGGCACGCTTTTGCGTCGAACGAATAACAGACAGTGACAAACATCTTTCGCTGTGTAAACAATCGAGAGATCGAGAATAGAATTGAATTAGATAACGTATAAAAATTGACAGTGCGATTTCGTAGCTCGTTGGCGTCTTTACTTCGCTGTGCGTCCCGCTGAAGTTTAAGTCGTAAAATAGCGCGGGAAGAGGTTTCGTGGAGAATTATTTTCTCCCGATTAGTACTCAATAGGTACGTTCTCACAGGGAGCTTCCGTAATCCTTATCCCTGTGATCTAGCATCATCAATCAGCCTCGCTAGCTACCGCGTGTTTCACGCCTGTCGACGGCGATCACGCATAAGTAGATCCGTAATAAGGGGTTAGAATGTTTACATCGAAATGAATCACGTTAAAATGATACATTGTGTACATGGAAGTACAATCTAATGTGCATTTTTCGCTTTTAAAACAATCGCTCTTTTGTTTAAAAAAAAAGTTTTCTTTAAATTTACATAAAAGAGAACTTACGTGCGATTTAACAGTTTTTCTTTACTCTCCACTACTAGGTGCATCTTTTATTTTTTAATTAAAAATTCAATTAAACAGTTAGCATGTTTTTTTGTAATATTAATCACATTTATAAAAAACGGGATCTTTTCTATTTACGTGTCATGTTTTCTGTTTATCGATCCTCAAAGCTCTTTAATATTTTATGCGACGAGACGTTCGGTCTTCGTTACGGAATCGTGCGGAACGTTTTTAACGTCGCTCGTGGATTAGTCGATGCCTATTGCCGGTCTTCTTCTTTCGTCGGCGCGTCAAAGTCTCTCTTCGAGAAACCAGATCGTCACGCGAAAGAAACGTCGGCGGCGATCGATGAATAAATCGTGTGGCGACGATCAGTTTTTGCGAGCGGCGAGCTCGAGCCTGCTTTTGCAGGCTCGTTCGCTTGAAATTGTTTCGAACATCTCCTAACGAAGTCGCTATTACACGACTGATGTACAGATATACATGTATATTGTATATATATATATATATATACATGTAGTATATGAAGAATTTAGAAGCGATCGTTTGATTTATCGCGACGCTACACTTCGTTGCTCAAATACCAGGTCGACGTAACGGGAGCACGTAAATGTTCCTGTTCCTTCCTCCTCCGGGCAGCAGGAAGAAATGCCCTGGCGCGGTGATAGCAGCATTCATGGAACACCGAAGAGAAATAGCGGATGAAGAAGATACATTTCAAAGAAGACGGAAGAGAGAATAGAGAGATGCGGCGAGGACGGGAAGAAAATTGAACGTGCGCTGTACACGCTGAGCAGATTTATAAAGCTAGATAATTTTCTAAAGAAACTAATACAAAATCGCATAAAAAGTGAAGTAAAATAAAATAAGGAAGATGATAGAAATCGACTTCCCGCGAAGGCCAGACGAGACGCGCGCGAGCAATGTATGGAACAGGATGATCATAAGACTATGATTCTCTAAGATCTTCGTGTTCGTTCGCTATCGTGTGCGGCATCTGCTCCCATTTCTCTCGCGAAAATATTCATGCGCATGTCACACGAACAAGACAACGCTGAAAACCGGCCATCTATCCGCCCTCCTCGTCTTCATCGTCGTTGTCTGCTCGTGCGCGCGAAAACATATTTCCTGGAGGAACTCGGGCTGCCGGTTGCGCCAGTTTTCATTCACATATGCCTCCGCCATACTTTCTCGAGGTTAAAACTGGTTTAACAGCGCGAAACGATCCGCGCGTATGTAACATTAACATGTACGAAGTCGCATTAATTTTAGACAACCAACGCAATTTATCGCGCGAGTCTTGTCATAATTCAATAAGTCGGGAAATACGTACATGTGAATTTTCCTGTCGGATTTTCGGTTCTAAGAATTACTTTGACAGAGAAACCAAATTTCAAAATACGTGCGCTTTTTGAAAAAGATTTTTTTTTAACGTGAACACAAAGAAAAAGAAAAACTCAATTAAGATTTCGTTTTGTTTGAGAAATCGATAATCTGGAGCTCGACATTTCGGTTTAGGATACAGGTAACGTTATGTAAAGCTGCTCGTTCCATTTTAGCGTAACGAATGTGTAAGCGAACAAACGAACCAATAAACGTTACGTGAGTCGACCTCTCCGGTAATAAATCCATGTATTTTACGAACATCACAGGGATGTAGGTTAACGCTAATGTATTGGCAGGGACGAAGCCTCTCTCGCTTTCACTTGGCCCGCAGGAGCGCACTAGTCGAATGATTAATTACTCCCGCGTATAAAGTTTCTTAATTATAGCAGCGTCCGCCTTGCGCCCGAGCGCCCACAACAAGGCAAAATAAAGCGGCTACTATGCGCCGAGGTGTATAATATTGGCAGCTGCGTTAAAAGAGGGCGAGAATATAAAAGACCGGGGGGGATATAATGAGCAGCAGGAAGAAGATTGGGTGTGAAAAATCGCGAACTCGTAGCCCCGCACGCCACATATTTAGAACCGAATATGATTAACCGGATATTATCTCACGATCAAATTGATTGCGAACCAGATAATTGACTGGCATCTATTATGGTATTACACGGACGTTGCGGCGTTACGTCTGCGCGCCGGCTCTTTCGCCTGCTTATTCTGTCATTTAATTCGACATCTATTCAGACAAGCTGAATAAAACTGACGCAATCGGAACAGTCTTGTAATTGATAAAATTGCTCGAAGAGCAATATAATTCTTTCTCAAAAAAAGATGAAACTCGAGCTTTTTGTTATTCTTGAACGGACGCGTTCTCTTTTTGCGTTCTCTATTTTCGCCGGCGTCGGTTTAGTACGAGATCGATTCGTCGATCGTGAGATACATCGGGAAATTTTTCTGACTGCGTTCTGGGATTCTGGAGGATCTCGAAGTTAACACGCGCGCGAGAGATAATGTGCCGGGCGACGCGAATGGGGCGACTTGCAGATAAATCCGTAGTTTTCAAGAAAATACACGTGACGGAGCTGCTGGCAGCCTTGAATTTTCGAGACGAATACGCGAGCATACGCGATGCAAATAAAACGCCCACGCATCGGACGGTTATCTCGCAAACAAGCTCGTACGTGGCGTCGTAAATATTTGAACGTCGAGAAGGGAAAAAGCGTCGACTTATCGACGGATACTGGCCATTTTCCGAGAGCGATCGTTTTTCAACGCAATTGGTTCTTATTTAAAATCGAAAACATTGCGACGTTCTCTTTCGAATTGCGAATACTATGAGATAAAATATATTGCTTTGTATTTTTATTTAGAAGTTTGAAAATTAAAAATTTTGTATTTAAATGTGGAAAATGTAGTTTTGTTTTAGACAATAGAGACGAGAGGTAGTATTCTTTGCGTTAAATTCCGAGCCAGATTGAATATAAGATTGTATGAGTTATGCGGAAAATGTGAAAAAACGCGTTTGACACTGATTGGTTTCAAGTTCAAGCTCGGCCTTTGAGTGAGCTAGAATCTTAAATTAGTCCTCTTCCACGCATCAAAGAAACAATTCCATTATTACGAAAGACAGTAACGAGAATGACGCGTTCTTAACTCGATTTCTGCGAAACTTCGTACAATTTGAATTGAGAAACTTGCGGCGTTCTTCTTTAAAAAAAAAAAAAAAAATGGATCCCTCTCATTGATTGAGATAAAGGAAAGCATCTGTGTTTGTTTTTTCTGAAAAAAGTGGTCGTGTGACTAGCGCGAAATATCACATCCAAGTGCGAACCTCGCAATATCTTTTTTCTTCTTTTAACAAAACGCTCGAACGGACGAATGGAAGTTACTTGGCAACTGCGGTGAATTTGTCGTGAAAATAATGGTGAAGTCAATGTAGAAGTCACATTTGTCTCAGACCTTTTCAGAAATCTAATCATTAGAAAGTTTGAAGAAGCTTGATGTGTGAGCGTTTAATTGTAATCACGTGAAACACGCAAACTTATTCTTACTACATCACGGTATAATATCAGAGAAAATTAAATTAGTCATAAGGATTTATCAAGTGACCAACCAAATTCTCTTTCACGTAGTCATAAATGGTGAAGCATACGTCATCTTCTCTTACACTTAGATAACTTTGTTCTGGAACTTGTTCGTTTTATTGCCTTTGTGACAAAGCAGTTTAATTTCAGTTGGGAAACTATATCGCGTACGATTTTCAAATAGGAAAATTGTTATTGAAATATATAAAATATAAAATATCTCCGTCGAGATATATAATATCGGGTTGAATCATCAGTTGAAATTAAAAGCTAAATTTACCGTCTATTAATAAAGAAATGTTTTATATCAACAGAACGCGTTATTAAATTTATACTATGACAAATAACATAGAGGTTAATTAAATAAAATTAAATTGTTTGCGACACGAAAAGTTACATTATCGAAACGAGGTTAATTAAAATGTAATAGAAAATTGTTTCGAACACAATGTCATAACAGAAATGTCTCTCTCATCAACGACACATTTCTATGTGTAATATACGATATTATCAAGAATATTTATTATGACGTGTAACAACAAGTAAATGATGTCAACAAGTATGATGTCAATAATCGAAGCTAACTAATTAAATTATTTCAAAATGTAAAATGCAAAAAGAGAGAGAGAGAGACTTTTCCAATAGATTCGCGTGCGACGCGCGCGTGATCGCGGATGCTCTCTTCTCGTCCATTCTCAGCCTCTCACGGATGTTCCTTTTGACGCCCTCCACGTGTCCACGAGCTGTCTGTATGCACCGGAAGGAAGCACGAGCCATCGAAGTGCAAGACGTCGGCTGCATGCGCCATCACGCCGCCAAGAATAGCGTGGCATAGCCAACGTCGCTCGGGAATGTGTGGAATCGTTCGTGAGAGTATGAACGGACTGTCCATTGAGAGGCAATGTCCATGATAGTGAGCGGGGAGAGGCGAGAAGGACGCGAAACTTGACAGTCAAGACACGTTCCTTTCGTTCGTTCGTGGAAGCTCCAACCGATACGTTTGCACTTCTGTCGCGTTTGTTACTATATAGTTTCGCCAGCCTTTAATGAGTGAAAGACAAAGGAGAATAAACGGTTAGATGAAATACGATTTGCCGGAAGTGACATAAAGCTTTAGTCGCACTTGTCTAGAATAGAACGAGATTTTGAAGTTGAGATAACAGGGACGAATAAAATGAATAAAATTAGAAAAATGTGCTAATTATATATAATTCATATTTAAATTTCGCGTTTCTCTACGTTGCTTTTTTTACATATAATCAAGATAAATATACTCGATAAATAAAATAGAATTTGTCAAAATGAAGAGAATTATATAAACAGTATTATTACATAAGGATAAGAAGGCAAACGTGCTCTAGTCATCGTAATTATGAGGTAATTTGACATTCGATTTTTTTTGTTGCGTAACATATGGCACATGTTGCAAATTTATTGAACAAAAATTCGCAGGGAAAGAGGAAGATTAGTAGACAGTAATTTATGACGCGACGAGGATATCGATGAGCATGGATTGTGCTAGCGACGCGTGATTAATTGTCGCCGTGGCGGTTACCGTTACGACGCGGCCGAACTCGATTAATTGCCGCGCGCAGTCGCGTGTCGCATCGCTTTATAAACCGGCGGGTGAACGTCTTTTTTTTTAACGTACGAACGAGAACAACGTAGGACGGAACGCGGATTAATTAACGATATCGAGATCGTGCGGGACGAAAAGTGACCGCAACTCCCGCGATTCGCTTAACGATAGCGAATACGTTTTCGCGCGGGCCGCCACAACAACAGAAGCGAAAAGCCGCTGCGGCAGTAAGTTTTATATTAATGCGCGTTATCATCGAGAAGCGTCAGAGAAGTTTCCCGACGAGGGAAAATGACACACAAGAGACGCAGAGATAAGGACATTGCTAACTTCTGCTTTAGCCGACCAATTTGTGATCCTTAGAGAGTTTGAATGACTTCGGAATTAACCGCAATCAGAACTTATCAATGTCACGGTTCTTTGATTTGTCTTTATAATCTCATTCCGGTGATTTCTTTTAAAGCAAAATGAGATCGAGATAAATAGATGGCAATTATGTTTAAACTTTTAAAGCGTGCGCAAATAAAAACTCCAAGTAATTATTTAAAAATCTTGAAATTACTAAAAATTTAGATTTTTTTAAAAAAATTAGTTTGTAAACTTTTTTCTTTTCTCTTCTGAGAAAAGCAGAAGCATTTTAGATAATTGCGTTCGCTCTTTATTTGTTTGCGGCTTTCATTCATCGAGCGCGAGATGTAAAAAGCAAAAGCCACTTTTAGACTCGGACAAAACTTGTCGGCGGTATCTCTCATTGTTTCTTCGCTCGTATTTGCTGAAACACTTGAAAGCGAAACCTCGTTTTGTCGACCTGCATTTTCAGGTTCTTTAGTATTCCGAGTCGGTTCCGAGACAAAGTCGTAAAAAAGAATCCGCTGTCGATCTCGGAACGAACAAAAACAGAACGAAATTCGTATGCTTCCGCGTGTACACACATGGATTACAGGAGTCGGATAGACAGGATTGTAACGAAGTTAATGATCGCGGCTATTTGTAATCGTTAGGAGTTTCGATGAACGAGCGATTCGCGACGCCGCGAGGCGTCTTTTCCATCTAAGCACTAAGCGATCGTTCGTAGAGTTACGTTCTTTCCTTTTTCATTTCTTCTCCCTTGGATGCGCAAAGTTAGTTCAAAGCGAAAAGAATAAATTTGATCAGCGTAAGATTGTCTAAAATTATTGGTATTAGATTAAATTTTATCACACATAAATAATTAAATATTTAATCTATACAATATAAAATAATGACGAAAGAAAAGATTTTATTCAGTCGCTTGTTTTAACAACAAAGTATTTACTCAGATAATTGCATCCTCATACTAATCGTCTAGTTAAAATTCCCGCCGGAATGATGTTCTCGCATACACTTCTCATGTTTCGATGTAGCGAGGTGCGAGGATTTTTTTTCTTGCACCTGGCTCCATCGTGCGCTTCCCTCGCTCTCACGGGCGCGCGGATAACCGAAGCGGTTACCGCGCGCGATAGTGGTGTACCTAGTCCCGACGAATCATCCGTCTGCAACAGAAACCTCGAGATATGTATCTCTCCACCTTGGCTAACAACCGGAGATTAACGAGTTGCTTTATCTGCGAACGTATACCCGTCCGTTATACGAAGTCTTTTCGTGGCGATGCGCGGCTGTGCGCGCACGAAGAATGGAAGATGGCATCATTTAGTCCGGTAGAAATCCTCGAGACTGATAGACAACGTTAATCGCGAATCGTGAAAATAAAACACGAGTTTTGTTGGTGAAAAACCGTGCGACACAGATTGTACGTAATTTTCTCTTATCTCAATGATAGAAAAACAAAATGTAAAAAAGTATGATTACAATGTAATCGGAATAACCTTATGTGTTTGTTATTTTTTATATCAATTTACTGAAGCGTATTATTTTTAAAAAATTCTTTTGCAACGAGATACACGAATCGAAAATAATACGAAAATGTACGTTTTTGCGGATTGCAAATTTTGCGAGTCGCTTTAACGAGCGACTGCAATTGCGGTCGGATGCCGCGCGCTGAATTCGCGCTGGTATCATGTTCGCGTGAATCCGAGTCCTTAGTCGCCGCGGTCGATCGGTGTTGGATTGACGGTGGGTGATTCCAAGTGAAAAAGCGAAATCGTTAGGGAGGTGCCGAGGTGGACTGCGGAATCGCTCGACCTTGACGCGCCCCAAGACACCTCCGGCAAAATTGCGCGCGTAATTACCGATGCGTGTACGCGTTGCGTACGATCTCATGTTAAGTAAATTAAACGCTGGCATACAATATACATTATAAAACTAAACGTTACTTAAATTATGGAGTTATTGCGCGAGTCATTTGAGAGACTAGACGTTTTCAGGGTTACAAAAATGAAATTTACGAAACTCCCTCATATTTCGACTACGAAGATACTAGAGATGGAAGAAAAAAATGAGAGATCTGTATATGAGATCGGGTTTGAAAAGTGCTTGAACTCAAAGTACCTGAAGATACTTCGCTTGAGTGGTTTAACTTAGAGTGCGTTGGAATTTTCATGTCACAAAGCCGACCGGATGCTACGGAACGCGCACTCTCCCTTTCTTTTTTTCACTGGGAAATCCCTGCGCATAGTAAGACGATACTCTCACATTGCGCTTCCAAGCGCTGCAATTGTGCATATATACACACACGGCACAATCAAAACGCAAAAGAAAAGGAATCGTTCGCTCATGCGATGCCTTGCACAGTCGCTGACTGTGGTCGGGGTCTCCAAGTGTATACCTCCTTTATTCTTCTCTTTCGAGGTATAGTAGTCTTTACAAACTCGAATGTGTATTCTCTAGAAATCAAATGCCTTCCACCGATATCGCAAGATACCGGGATTTTTATTTTTAAGTCTTAACATCATTAGATATAAAACTAATATTTATCAAACGTTGTTTTATGTTGTTGACGTATTAAAATGTCTTCTTTGAAAAAGCGTCGACCTTTTTTCGAAAGAATCATTGACCAAAGATT
>QVOB01021095.1:0-45993 GCA_014839585.1 Pseudomyrmex concolor | reverse complement strand
TACGTAAAATGTAAAATATAATAATATAATAATATTCGATGTAAAATGTAAAATGTAAAATATAATAATATTCGAGTACCAAATTAAATAAAGAATTATTTCTTAATTTCTGTTTCCATTAGAGAGAGCGAGTTACATTTTTAATTGCTTGTATTATCCTATAGTAAAAAAATATTAATTGTTTATACGATTTAAAATTAATAATAATAAGCAATTAAAATATGGTATTAAAATATAGACATACATTAATACAATTTGAGATATATCAGCGTATTTAATTTTAAAAAATACTTTTTACTAAAAAAAAACAAGATTTCAATATATTTAATAATCTCGAGAAAAGAAAAATCTCTCGGTACGCAGTCTCAATATAAGTACAAAATGTAATACTGCTCAGATTTGCCAGAGTAATACTTATTGCAATATTATAATGAGTTTTCCAATATATGTATACTTTAACGATCTTTTGAAAGATTCAAAGAATCTCCCATGTCAGTTGATTGCGACGACTGTTGCTTCTTATGCATCGTCGTCATGTCCAGCATTCCGCTAAAGTCCGATTTAACGCTTGATATCGTGAGATCCTCCGTTCCTTGATATTCACCCGGTCTGAGTTTCGTCGAGTCGGTCTGCGCGTCCAATTTCTTTCGCTCGCTCGCGTAGTCCTCGACGCTCGTCGGAAATGTTCGACAGGTTTCCGTACCAGCAGCCTTGAAGGGCGACGATACAGCGTCGACGGTGACGAAGTCACTGCCCGGCTTACGTTCGTTGCTCTCGACGTCCTTTGCCGGTGAGATCTTGCCGAGGGGACCGAACAGATTTGCGATGTTACGCATGTACGTGGATGGCGAGGACGATGAGGTGCGTGTGAAGTCCGCGATAGAAAAACCAGACAGTTTCGCCAGATCGGCACTGGAGAAATTCGCTAACTTGGTCAAATCCGAGAACTTGGTGATCTGCTGGGTGATGTCCGCCAACGGAAAGTCGGGATTTGTTGACGGTCGGATTTTGGGAACAGCACTGCTGTCACCGGTCAAGGGATTCGGCAGCTTTGAGAAATCCGCCGGTGCGAAGTCGTAATCGCACTTCGTGTTCTTCACCGATACCGTGAGCTCGCCCGACTGGAAACTCGGTATGATCTCCGGCGACATGTGCTTGGAACTTATGACGGAGTTACCGTCTTTTATCTGAGTGATGGACGCGGGGTCGTTGGGACCAATATTGCTGTCCTTCTTGATGCCGTCTCGAGAAGTGGACGGTTGCAAGACGAACGGTTTGGATGTTGGAGTGATTATAGCGCCGCCGTCTGGTTTAAAGTTGACTGGCGCGAGGAAGACCGCGTTACCGGCTGTG
Source organism: Pseudomyrmex concolor (assembly GCA_014839585.1). Lineage (NCBI taxonomy): Eukaryota > Metazoa > Arthropoda > Insecta > Hymenoptera > Formicidae > Pseudomyrmex > Pseudomyrmex concolor. The sequence continues at coordinate 44,640 of QVOB01021095.1, read as the reverse complement.
AGACCTACTCCCGGTGGAACGGGCGGTCCAAGCGATTCTGAGGACGGTACTAAGGGAAATTTCATGGCTAGGAACTCGGGTGCATTGCCATCGTCCAAGCCCGGGCAAATCATTTCTCTGATCACGTCCCAATACGATCCGTTTGATCTGTTTCGACCGGGCAGCTTAGACGCTAGAGAACACTATCGACATCAAACTTTTATAGTTAATGTCAAATTCGTTTTTATTTATATTTGATATTAGTCGTAAATATACTCACTCTTAAACGTTCGAGATACGTTGTGTTACCGTTAAAATTGGCAGTAAAATCTATGCCGCCTTCGCTCTTATAATATTCTATACATCTCCTCTGCAACAGAGTAAATATAAAAAAATAACCACCTATCTTCCGAACTTCTGTAAATCTTCTTCAGATTTTTTTCTGAACAGAATATAATAATATATATTATATTAAATACATACAATTTCTTCCAAAGTATCTTGAGCAAGAAAATGCTCCTGTGATAATGTGTAACTTAGAAGCATAGGTCGAGGATACTCGTGAGGCCTGTTTTCAGGAGGTGGCAACGACCAAAAGACATTGAAATTGGATTCATAACAGTTGCCATCCATATTGTAAGGAGCTATGAAAGTTGGAAACACATTTTTAAGAAATTTTTATAACACTCATCTTCTCAACAAAATTTCAAAGAACTCACAGCATATCAATCCAACACACGGTGTGTATCCGTTATCACTAGGCCCTTTCATTTTAATTTGATAATCCAATTGAGAGTCCACATCCCTCAAGGAAGGTGACGCATGAGAACGTGGATGAGAGTGATACCAGCCTACCAGCGTAACTCGCTTCCATTCCATGGCTCTTGCAATTTCAGCTTCCACAGCTGCCGCAGCTGATTTATCTTTGCCCGAATATCGGCACGGAAATGCACAAGTTATAGAGAGATCTACAATAACAAATAAGATCAATTAACATTTCCTTTGTACTTTGGCTAAAACAATCAAGCACTTCATGTGATTAAGTGCAGGAAATTTACTGTGTGAATTGATATCCCAATGTCCACCCAGATAGCCGCAGATTTCCTTGTCAGTTAAATGGCAATGCAGATCCACCAGTAAGGCTGCGGTAGTTGTAATGGTCACCAGAAACGGCTGTATCTTTCCGAGTGTGCTAAACGACGTGAGTTCCACCATTGTGCTCATATCCCTAACGAAGAAAGACAAACATTAGTGCAATTTTAACAAACGAAGATGCGGCCCAAAACCACCCTTGTTCGTAAACTCACATGGCATGACTTCGTATCCCCAGATTGGCGTGTTTCACCGGCACTCGCACTATCTGGATCGGTGGACTGGTTTGAACTTTCTCACCACCCTCCTCCGCGGTTTCGGCCGGTGTCGTCTCCATAATTTCAATTATTATTTTCTTCACAAAATAAACGAGATGCAGCGACGTATGGGAAAAACTTCACACACATATATTCTTTATCTTTTTACAAAAGTCGAAGAAATAACGCCTCGTTAGAAAATCCTCATCTATTATGACGCGCACATCGTTTCGCAAATTCTTAAGAAAAACTTCCAAACTTTTGTAAACAAAAAGTGAAATATAAACAACCTCGATCAAAACTCGGAAGAATGCATCGCACGTAGCGTGCTACCCAGCTCAACCTGACGTAATGTATATGACAGGAGTACATATGTAATACATACACATGCAAACGGTGTTGACATAACGCTATATGTTAAGAGACACACGCGCGTTCTCATTAAATGGACAACCAATCAGAATCGCGTTCGAAAGTGAAGCTCGCATCGGCGCGTCATTTAAATTCCAGAATCGTAAATTGACGACCAATCGGAATCGAGCTGGAACTCGCGTTGTTGGTCGAGTTCCGGCGTTTAACGAACACGCCGGCATCCGTTGTTCTATTGGTCGCGGGGTCAGTTTCCCACTGGTGTAGCATCTCGCGCACCAAGTATTCGGTTATTTCGAGCAATTTCGATATCATCGACGACAAGTGTGTGTGCATCGGATGCATGTGAGTGAGAGCGTACGCGATCTTCTGACGGCGATGCGATGTTGACGTTTGATTTATCATCGCGATCGCTGCGATTGTAGGTGCCGCGTGTAATGCGCGGATAATGCCAGCGGCCTCCTCGTGAACGGTGCGACCGTGCGACCCCGTCGGTGCAGTTGACGAACGTCGGGTCCTCGTCGGACAGCCCGGCAAACATGCGATCTTAGTGCACGGCAGCTGGGGCTTTGGCTCTATGCGCGACGCGCCATATTGGTTCGCGAGAGTATCGTCCGAGTCGTTAGTACCCGTGTCGCGAGCGTATCGTTTCTTCGCAGCGGATGAACTCAGTGTGACACACGCTCCGACGATGGAGGAAACGAAGATTATCTATCACATGGACGACGAGGAAACACCGTATCTGGTGAAGCTCAACATCTCGCCGGAGCGAGTAACCCTGGCCGACTTCAAGAACGTTTTGAATCGGCCGAATTACAAGTATTTCTTCAAGTCGATGGACGATGACTTCGGGTAAGTCTCAAGATGATATCTGACTCGTGCGTGGGCTGTCACCTTTGCGTTCGTTCGCGCGACACGTAACGTCTCACATCCGTGTATATATTCGATTTTGTACTCGCCAGTGAGCACGACTCGAAAGAGAGAGAGAGTGTCATTGCCCCGACTCGCCGCTTCATTTACACAACACATTATTCGTATTTTTTCTATGTACATCTGTTTATACACATCTGTAATTTATCAGCGATGAATTTTTTGTTGGATCTCGATATGTCTCTTCCTCGTCTTCCGTCAGATTTTTAACACAATGTTTAAACCAAGTATCGAGTATGTGCATTTCAAACTGATTGTGAAAATGCTTGCGAATCGTTTTTTTTTTTTGTGTCAAATATTAAAAGCTTTTTTATTGCCGATCTTTGATTTCGCACACTTCAGACATTGTGTTACAACGCTATGTATTTCTAATTACTTTTGTTTTTCTTGCCTAGTGTGGTAAAAGAAGAGATTGTAGATGACGATGCTCATTTGCCATGCTTCAATGGTCGGGTTGTCTCTTGGGTAAGATATTTGAATTTCTAGTATGTCACACATGTAAAATAAAGACTGTGCTATTTGTTTTTCTGAAGAAATTGGATATGTTTGCTATGTAACAAAGTGTTCTTCAGTTCTCAAGAAAAATTTGGATGTGTTATTTGATGTAACAATAACAATTTGACAGTTGGTGTCCGCCGAAGGTAGCAATGTCTCAGATGGCGCATCCCAGTGTACAGACTCCATGGTGCACAGCGAAGCTAAACACGAACGTGTTGATCACATAACACCTGGACACGGTACTAGACCGACTGCTCCGCTCTCACATGACGATACATTGACAGAGACAGAAAGTATCATAAGTAGTCGACAGGGTCATCACTTGCACAAAAGCTCAAGGCATCATTCAGAAAAATATGAGAAATACAATAAATACAATGGTAATACGTTACTGTTGTATCTTTATTAAAGATTGTTGTTTCTTTTTGTAACCGTTGTGCTTTTACATATTATCTCTAAATTTATATCCAGGACTTCGCATAAACGGCCATTCAAAACATCGCTCCGGTCACGGATATGAAACTGCTTCCATTTTGAGTTCGGATTTAGAAACGACGACGTTTCTGGAATCGGATGACGACGCCAGTAGCCGTATCACGTCGACAACAGGTCGACATACTAATATGAGCAGTGCAGTCGACAGAGGGACTTTAGGTGAGGGAAAATCGAAAGAATGGGAAAGGATAATATAATAAGTTTCTATTGAATTCTCACATATGAGACCTGTGTGTAATGTCTCGGTTGTCTTGTTTGACACGCGGCAAGTTTCTGAATGTTTCTTCTCTTATAGATCGACGTCGACCACAAAGAAGACGGCGACACAGATTACCACCGATGTCTCGGACATCATCATTTAGTAGTATTACTGACAGTACAATGTCTTTAAATATTATAACTGTTTCATTAAACATGGACACTGTTAATTTTCTCGGTATTAGTATAGTCGGTCAAAGTAACAAAGGTGGAGATGGTGGAATATACGTTGGTTCGATAATGAAAGGGTTAGTATGTTCTTTGACTCTTCCAGTCATTCCACGTTAACAAACGTGTTTAGTCTTAGAACGTTTTAGAATCGAGGTTTTAATTGATCGATTGTTTTTATAAGTTTTGTAGAATATATTTCGGAGCTATGTCACATAATAAACATGACATTGAAGCGAGTGATAACTTTCTCAACATAAACGATCTCTGTATCAATCACGTGAGAACAGAGATAATTTCTTAGCTTTGCTTTACGTTTATATAGCTTACGCTTGAAGCGTACACATTTGTGCGATAAAACGATGTTATATTACACAACAAGTTGGTAAATATAAACTTTCCTGTTATGATTCAACTTGTCTGAAATAGGGGAGCGGTGGCTTTAGATGGTCGGATAGAACCAGGTGACATGATTCTTCAAGTCAATGACATTAATTTCGAAAACATGTCCAATGACGAGGCGGTGAGAATATTGCGCGAGGTGGTGCAGAAACCAGGGTATATTATGTCGATTATAATAATTTCTAAAATAATTGCGTATTTGTAAAATACAGAATAAAATATTGTATCTTCTTTTTCAGACCAATAAAACTTGTAGTCGCGAAATGTTGGGACCCGAATCCGAAGGGTTACTTTACAATACCTCGTACGGAACCGGTGCGTCCCATAGACCCTGGTGCGTGGGTAGCGCACACGGCTGCCATACGAGGCGAGGGTTTCCCACCTCGTCCACCAAGTGCCACTACATTAACTTCGACATCGAGCAGTCTTGCGAGCACACTGCCAGATACCGAACGTAAGTTGTTTTAAATATTATTTTGATCAGATTTTTTTTAACAAAAAATTAATTTTTAAGAAACAAGTTGCTCGAGTGAATAAACTGGCGAATAGAATACATCCGAGATAGTTCTGTTTACTAAGATTGAATTGAAATATTTTGATTCAGGACCTCTGGAAGAACTTCATTTGACCGTCAATACAGACATGCCGACAGTGGTACGAGCGATGGCTCGACCCGACTCGGGTTTAGAAATTCGCGATCGGATGTGGCTTAAAATAACCATTCCAAATGCATTTATCGGCGCTGACGTAGTAGATTGGTTGAACACACATGTGGAAGGATTTATTGATCGGCGTGATGCCAGAAAATACGCGTCGCTCATGTTGAAGGCCGGTTTCATCCGGCATACAGTGAACAAAATCACATTTTCCGAACAATGTTATTACATATTTGGTGATCTGTGTTCAGCCATGAGCAGCATGAAACTAGATTGTGATACAGTCGGTCCCTTGCCGCCGCCGAATGCTTGGGACATGCCTTACTCGGGAACATACGCGCCACACTCGGCGACGGGTTACAGTCCCATGCCATTTAATTTCACGAACGAGCCCACCGTCTACGGTTACCATCGAGAGGAGAGCGTGCACAGTGGATCGGGTAACAACAAACAAATTTCATTGTCTATCACTTGCTAATATTAATGTACACGCATAAAACACGTATCGAGAAAGAATTGCTTTCTGTTATTTTCTGATAAATACAATCAAATGATTGTATTCTGATGAATACAATCAAATGATTTCTTCTTGGTACATATTTCATGTGTGTTTGTTGATATTAACAGGTGGTAGCAGCGCAGGTAGCGAACGGATTTGCAAAGAGCCCATTCACGATCTAAAATCCTGTTCCTCGGCGTCGGAGTCGGAGCTGCACAATCCATCGGTGCCGTCGATGCCGAGTAAAAACTCTGGGAACGGCAACGGATCGAACGGAAAGAGATCAAATGGCAGTCGCAGTCGTTCCAGCGGTTCTGAACAGTCCGTTCAGACGGGGACAGGATCAGGGAATCAGCAGAATCAACAAGACTTATCTGGTAGTAGACAGTCATTTCGCATTGCGATGGGAAATCCTTGTGAATTTTTTGTCGATGTTATGTAGATGTTGTAAATAGAAAGGATTTTTTTAAACACACACCAGCACACCAGGATACAGCTAAATGTTGTGAATGAATACTTTGAATAGTTTTATTCATGTGAGCACGATGAGAGCTTGTTTCTATGCTTGCAAAAGCGATAAATTAACACCGACAAAATGTTTTTCTCTGTCAGAGAATTTTTCCTCATTTTTATCCATGCGTATCTTTATTTAATCGTAAACTTGACGAGATTATTACACGAATCTATCGTGTATCACTTCTTGAAATTCATGCATGATTGCTTTCGCTTTTCCGAGATACGCGTTCAAAGTATTTATGTATCTCTTTATGTATGTATTATCGTTTGCATATATTCACATTTGCATTGTTCATAATCAGTATTTTTATCAAGTTTACGTCTGTGGCAAGATTATTTTTTTAGATATTTTGCATGTAGCATATGGTAATGTATATACTAATATAACTTAATTATATATTATATATAATATCATTATGTAAGATTCAACTCTCGTGAGAGTAAACAAAGAAGATTACATTCTGTTATACATTCAGTACTAGAACTTGCGATATTTAAAATTTGGTAATTAAAATTCACGTCTTTTACCTTTTCTCCTCTTACCATTAACAATATATTATATTCCAAGTAAACAAAAAGCTATAAAGCAGATATTTATATATACGTATATACTCTTATCTAAGAAGAATGATCTTTGATGAAGAATATATTGTGACGCTGGTATATTGTACGTTCGCGTCAGCAAAAGAAATCCGAAACGAACATCAAAGAGAATTAAGTTTTTTCCAGAAATTGTTTTAGACAAAATATTGACAAAATGTTTAGCATTTTTTCTCTGCATGTGACGTGTATTCTACTATTCTTCTTTGAAACTTATTTAATAATAATAATTCACATATATATGCTATATTACTTACAAAAAAAAAAAAAAAAAAAAAACGAAATGATTTTTGTTATTATACATGTGTACACGACTATGCACGCTTCATAATTATATATGGTAATTACTTTGATAAGCTTTAAAGCAGCACGGTCGCACAAGATACAGCACAAGATAGAGCACAAAAAACATATATGTGTAAATAACACGGTGTTTACGTCAGTGAATGGTTCGAATATGTATTACGAAAATTTGCAATAATCTTCCTGTGTACATGCATGTAGTTTATACTTGTATAAGAAGGTATGTATAATTATTAATGTTTTTCTTAATTGATTGCGTTTTAGGATTGTCTACGACAATGGGGCAGCTATTTCTTTAAAATCGGACAATATTATTTCTCAATATTATATCCAATTATTCATCTTATTTTATTATTTTGAGAGCGCTCTCGCGGTGGCTTTCAAAAAGAGACGCTTATGTCAGAGAGAGAATATCAAAACATTCATGTACAGAAATAGTTTTCGAGCTTGTTTAATTGTTAACTCGTTGTGGAAGCTTTTATGGATAATCCGTGCGTAAGAGAGTTCTATGCTGTATTACCAAACAGTTAAAGCAGCTAATATCAAAAACAAAAAAACAAATACTTCTTACAATTGTGTTATGCGACATTGTATACTGGAATTCATTTGAATTGTATATATACGCAAATTTTTACGCTCATATTAAACGTGCCATTTTAATCAATGTTAGAAGTAGAGAAAGCTGCGAGATTTTAATTTATACAGATGCTTGCACAGGGGGTGTGTACGTACTCGGATTATGTTTACCGTCATTGTTACACGTATATTTTAGTAATTATTACTTATACGATTTTCATGTACGCTTTATTTAAGTTTTACTATTATATGTTACTTTAATGTCGAAATGCGTTCTTTCTACTTGTGTCCTGCCATTATATGAAACTTTAATTATTATTGCGATTTAATATGCAAAAAGAAACAAGATTTATGTTTTTGGTACTGTTTTAATTTTTAAAAAAAGTTCTCTTAATATATTATTTTGTTTTATGTTAATATATATTGCCATATATGTATTGAAATAGATGTTTTAGATTTGTCTATTTTCGTGCGCTAATCGCTTGTTTTCTCATTACTTTATCAATAATATGAAAAAAATGGCAAGTGACACATATATTTAATATTATCTATTTAATACCATAATTACTCGTATAGAGATCGGGAACATAATTAATAGTGGCAATGTGTTCAATGTTCCACCATCTGACAATACACTTCGAGACGTTAACGTCCAAATATAGCTTCACGCATACCATCTTATTATCCTACGTAATAATAATTTAATTTACTATTTAAATTAATATTGTTTATTAAATAAATTATATATTTGTAAATGCATAAGTTGAGTATTTGAATTTAAAAAAAAATTTACATCTTACACACAAATATCTTTTTACCACTCATCTTGAAGCTATATATTGGCAAAACAAATGTTATGCAATTTTCCTAGTTATACAAGATATGCTGCATATTTAATTAAGTAAATAATTTTATATATATCAACTATAAATACTTTTACAATACAGGTTTTGATTAATTGATTCGCAAAAATCTAACTTTTAATTAGGCAATACAGTCAGCGCTACTGATGTATAATATTTTACGGAAAGTTGCATGCGAGACGTTTAACTAATATATAATTGAGAGCTACACTCTCAATTATATAATATACTTGAATATTTTATATATATATATATATATATATATATATATATAAGCAAGATGTATGTATACGAGTGACTTAATGATGTCCTGTGACAATATCGACTATTAATTATACAATCATTATGTAAATTTCACGCAGTTTATGTTACAGACAGGTCGTGCAATACATTTGATAAATCTTTAACTTTTTGCCGTTTATTACAAAAATCGTAATGCACAAACAAAAAAAAACCACGCATAAACGAGAAGAGAATTTTAAAAGTTTCTCTCGAGTCTCTGTTATTTCTTTCTCCGCTTGTATCGCCTTCCTGTTCTGAGAGATTGGGGAAAAAAAACTTATTTCCTCTTTCTCTCTCTATCTTATATTTTTCAACATTTTTGCATTGCTAGTTTATTGTACGTTGCACCACATCAGATATGTAACCGAGTCATTTTTGTGCCTTGTGCTGCGCTGGTGGTTGATGCAGGACGGCGTATGCACGAGGAGAATCACACACAAACTAGTGATTTGGACAACATTAGCAGAGATGACATCTGTGAGTGTATCTTTTTATTTTATTGTTTACACACACATTTAGTGCTCACCGTTTTTTTTCTTTTTTTTTTCATTTATTTTTTTATTGTTCCGTCTACGTCTCTCTGTTTTATGCTCGATTTGTACGTGTCAGTAAGCTCGATCATTTGTATATACTCGGCTGAAGACAAATTTTACAATATTTTTTATGTGTTGTTTCTATATGTGTGTGTGTGTGTGTGTGTCTAATTAGTATAATATTTATTACGCAATAAGCTGAATATACATTATATATAAGTGGCAGATAATGTTTCCAGTGTACACAAGTTTTCAATTTGGAATGCTCTTTTTTTGCACCTCTTGTACATATATAATTCTAGTTTGCAACATATATATATATATACGTATGTGTGTACACACATTACATACACAATGTAATACATGCACGCACACGCGCGCGCATACATGTAAAATCGTGAAACTTTTTGGATGTGTTTCGCTCGATCGTGCTCTGAATACGCTTGACTGAATTCGGCATTGAAACATGAAGTGGTCTTGTTTCTGTTCTTTGCAGATGAGGAAGACATTTTGGAGTACCAGTTTCTGCATAAGTGAAGATCTTTGTTAACGTATACGTAAAAACAAAACAAAAAAAAAAATGATAACGCGAGTCGAAACGATGGTAACGAGTGGTCGAGGTATATTTCCATTGACTTTTATTAGTTGGATGGGAGTGTAGACACACCACACGCGAAACATATATTTATATATATATATATATATATTTAATAGGCCAATTTTGATAAAATATCATAGAAAGTAAAAGAATTAAAGAAATTCGCAATTATGATTTTATAACGGCTATACATGATAAAAAAAGATGATCTCAAGACCATGAGAAGGAGATCGTCGTCGTGGTTGAATTGAAAGTTTGTTTGAAAAAAAAAAAAAAACGTCGCCGTGATCCGCACATTATTTTCCGACTCTTAAGATAACGTTTGCATTTTTCTAAAAAAAGAGAAAAAGGGAAGGAGAACAAATGGACGATAATAAGATAGATAGCTCACGTACAATTAAACCAAAAAAAAAAACGAAACTTTATACACGGTATTGAGAACAGGGATAAAAAACAAAAGCGAACAACAACAAGAACAACAACAACACAATGTGAATTATATCTAAGGGAAGAAATGTATTTACTCATACCATCCTGTCTGTATTAATCGGTTTTTGGATTCGATGTATTGTTTTTCCCTTCTCGGACTTCAGTTCTTACAGATTAATATATTTGTCGATGGTATATAAATACGTAAATAAATTGTAAAAATAGAATTGTATGATTGATAAAAACATGTCACCTATTTACACATAAATTCTTTTTGTGAAGCATCTCACGTAATGTGTGTATGTGTGTGTTTGTGCGCGATATGAAACTAAAACTAAAAAACCATTATTTCTTTCTTTATTTATTGCAAAATATATAGTTTCAAAGCTGTCTTAGACGTATATCTTAGAACGATATTACAAAGTATAAGCGCATCAAATCGGCGTTTTCTTCGCTATTTTTTACACGTTATATAAAACTGCTACATAGAAATGTCAGGCGCGAAGCATAGACTAAAAGATCCGTTTAAACATGAGAGTTTCGTTTCTCATCACGTCAACTACTAACTATTGTGTAAATCAAGAAGCGGTGTGTATGTGTGTATGCACGGAAACTATGTTGCGTGCGTCTGCGTGTCACCACACCGAGCACTTGCTCGCGGGATTCATGGGAGAACCAGGAGAACAGTTGAACGCTTGAGCGAACTCCTTCGAGTTGGAAAGCGTGCCGATCACTCGAAACTTACCGGGCGAGTGTACCGCTGTCTTAAGTTTATTTCTGATCGCCTCGGGACGCATCGAGCCGCACCAGACTTGCGCAAAGTTCAAGAAAAACAATTGCTTGCCCGTCGCGCTCATTCCAGGTAAGGTCTCATCCTCCCCCTCGTTCGAGCGCAACCATTTCTCATAGGCCTGCGAAGAAGATATTCATTTTTTTTAACAATTCGAGAAGCTAACTGTTTGGTTTAAATTAAAGCTTGAAAAAAATTACTCGAAATGCTTGTTTAATGCCGCCGTTATCGGCTATATTCTCTCCTTGCGTGTTAACGCCGTCTATTTTCATTCCAACTTCCTTCACGGTGTAATGCGCGTATTGATCTGTGAGAAAGAAGATCGATTACCGATCGGAAGCGCGCTCGGATCGATTAGCACGTATATCGCGCTGTTATATCACACAAAAGAATGATAAAAGCTCTTATAATATTTCTCCGCACCGATGAGACATTGTGCTCGCATGTGAAAGCTATAGATCGCCTCGTCCCTCCACCATCTGTGAAGATTTCCATCTTTATCGAACAGTCTGCCCTTGTCGTCGAATCCGTGGGTGATCTCGTGTCCGATCACGATGCCGATTCCGCCGAAGTTTAAACTCCGCGGAAAGAATCTGTGATAAAACGGAGGCTGCAGTATGCCCGCCGGAAACACTAAAAGACAAATTGAAGTTCGAACGTAAGATTGAGAGAGAGAGAGTTGATATTTAACGCGCCAGCAAGCGCGATTACGCCGCGTGCTCTTTGTTTTTATTGTTTTTTATTTTTTAAAGGAGAACTGACTTATCTGATTTTTGTTGCGGCTGTAATAAGCGTTTACAACCGCCGGGGCGGTGTTCCACAGAGTCTTGTTGACGGCGTTGCCAAGACGATTCTGTTCGATTCTAGTCATATGTTGCAAGATATTCAATGTGTTTTCAAAATACTTGTCCGATCGAATGACAACCTGCATGTTTGATTAGTAAATTCTCTGTTATCTTCAACCGTCATTACATTTATTCTGAGATATCTTTGTGTAATATTACGTCTTTGTAATGCTCGTTCAACAGATCCGGCTGCAGGATGAAATCCGGATAACCGATTCTCAGCGACATAGCGTTCACCTTCTCAGTCGCCAATCGCTTCGTCTCGTTGTCGATCCAGCTGGTTATGTTGAGCAGCTCCTTGAACGACCGCTGTATCTCTCGAGTCATTGACAATGTCTGTTCGACAAATTCACCAATAGAAAAGAATGTGTGTGATAAATTTATTTCGGTCTTTTTTTTAGAAGATGAATCTCAATTATCGACAAGTTTTCTTTTTTTAAATACTCACGTCGTTCTTACTATTTTCATCAAAATACTTTCCGACAAACATAGACCCGACCGCCATACCCATATTGGAGTTGACTTGCGTCACGCAGGTCTTCCATCGCGACGGAGCCTGTTCTCTACCGAACAGAATGTAGTAAAACTTTTGTTTGACTTCCTGGAAACGATCGTCCAGATTGTTAACTCTGTGCCGCACAAACCTCCATAAAAGATAATTCGCCACTGTTCTGTGAAATTATTTCATCGTAACGCTTTATGTGTATTTCGTGTATTTCTGAAAAAAAAAAAAAAAAACCAGGAGGGAAAGAAATGATATAAGATTGTACCTAGGTTGTGTCTTCGAAAGCAAAACGACCAGGTCCTGAATGTATTGCAACGCGAAAATAACGACCGGTTCCGAAAAATTGACCGGTCGAGCGAGCACAATCGATAAATAACGACGCCAATTGATCTGCGGAACGATCGCCTTCAGCTCGCCCACGCTCATTCGCTGATAGAGCTCCGTGAAGTTCCGTCTCGCGTCGGGTGACGATGTAATCTGCAAAATTCATCATATTGATAATTTCTAAAATCTACTAAGAACAACATCGTGTACATGAAAGAGAAAGAGAGAGTTTGTATCAAATTTTATCCACCGTCGCAAGCTTCGTCTCGAAATCGATCACTTCTTCGGCGTGTAGAGTCGCGGTGTCCAAAGAAGCGCCCAGTAAAGTTGCGATTTTAATTAAATAATCCTTGTAGGCTTCCAGATAGATCGCGTTGGATGGTTGAAGGAAGTAGTCTCTTGTGGGAAGTCCGAGCGACGTTTGGTCAAACTGTAAAACGGATCTTTTGATGATTCATGTCTTTGTAACATGTCTTCGAAGCGAAAAAAAAGAATCCACGGTTATTACCTGTATCACATACATGTCGCTGTTTTTAATGTCCGGACCGACCCATTCGGAAATTAACACGTCGTTGTTGTACAGTCGAAGCTGCGCGGTCAGCAAAAGCCAGTCGAATCTTCTGGGGTTCCATTCCGGTTTCAGAATCGGCCATCCACCGAGATGATCCAGAAGCTTGATAAGCGGTCGTTCCATACGTCGCTCCAAGATCTCTAGCGCGCATTGTTTTCACGTTAAGAGGAACTCGCACGAAGTCGATTTCGACGCGATATCCGTCGTCTTACCTACCGTAATTCATGCAGCTCTGAAACAGATGCTTCGCCTTAACCGTGGCATCATCGGCGTCCGGTTCACGCGGCACGGGATCTTCCAGCAATTCTCTCAATACAGAATCTAGCGATTCCCTGAGCATCTCGAAGGTGTCGTAGCCGGCTTTGTCCTTCGGAATGGGATTGTGTCTCGCCCAGTTGCCGCAAGCGTATTGATAGAAATCCACACAGGGATCCGCGTTCTTATCCATATATCTGAGCATTATCTGAGCTACATTCAAAAGTTGATGTTAGTAGGAAAGTCAAGAACATTTAAAGAATTTTGAGTCTTATTCTCTCATAACGTTGCTCATACCTTGAGCCTTTCTGATTCTTCTAACTTGTCCTTCGCCTTTCCAAAACGCATGGAAATTGGTTTCGTCATGTTCTATCACGCCACGTCTCATCGATAGCCATGTTTCGGTGTCGTTGATAAAAACGGAGATCGCATCTTCTTTCTGAGTTCTCACTGACTCCTCCTTCAATCGTCTCCCAACACCTGCGTCCTCGTATTTATTGTTAAACGGCATTGCTTCTCCTCTCTTTCTGGAATATTGGAAAATTCATCACGATTGAAAAATTCGAATTACAATCTCTCAAGGATGAGGGTAAGAAGAGTCGGAATACTGGAGCGTTATTGATTAGGGAATTTCTGACTCGGAATAGTGATAGTCCCTCGTTCCGCTACTCTCGTAAATATCGTCAATTTCTACTTCCGAATAGTAATCGTCTAAGAAATTATCAAGCTCTTCGTCGAGATCTTGCGCGTCATCAATCTCGATCGTGTCGTCGACCTTCACCTATGTGCAACATCGGTGACGATTAAAGGAGTTTCTTCGATCAAAAACAATCACAAGCCAAAATATGGCGCAGAAAAGAAAAAAATTTACAATCGACTTTTTTTTCTCTCTCTCTCTCTCTCAGATAGATTCTTTTTATCACAGAAAATGTTCTCATCGCGCTCTTCAAACAATTTATTTTGAATAAAAATAATTATATGTTATATATATCTGTGTAATTTGAATTGCAGATTGACATCGCACACAGCAGGATCCACACTTTCATATACCTTTATTCTGTCGATGTAGTTTGCACTATCCGAAAGGGATCTTTCGGCCGTATCGCTTTTCTTATCTGATTCTTCCCTCAAGGGGGAATCTGCCAATTGACCGTTAACTAAACGAGCGTGTGACGATGACGATATCGCTCGATTCGCCAACTCAAAACTGTCCGTCGTGTTATTCTTCTGGAAAAGGACATCGTGTCGTCTTCGGCAACTAGTTTTTTCCTTGCCGCTCATTTGTGGAACAATGATTGCAGACACAAGGACAAGGGGAAAGTGAAGCGGGGAAGAGAGAAGAGAAACAGTGCGCGTAAGGTGAGAATGCGTAAAAAGAGGAAGTAGATAGAGAAGAGGAAAAGAGACAGGACAGGTAATTAGAAAATCAAATTTCGGGACGTTTTGAATTTGCTTGGAGATAAAAGTACCCCGTCGGTGTCTCTCTTGCGGCGCTGGGGCGAGCGATGCACGTTCGCGGGCACGTAACTCGTCTTTATATCGGGAAACAGCACTCGATCATCCTCATCTTCGATGATTCTTTCTGCGGCACGCGGAATTTCTTCCACGTTGTTACGACCGGTAGCTGATAATTACACAAAACGATAAGAAGTCGAATTACGAAAAGAAATTAAAACGTGTCAACTGCTATTGCACTTGTTAACTGTTTTGACTCGGCATGTATGACTTACGCGAAAAAGCGTCATCTTCGATATTTTTGTTTTGTCCTTTTTTGTTGACGGAAAGCGTCTGCGAGCCGGAAATCTCGGTTGTAGCTTGAAATCGGGACAGAGCGATGAATATTATCGTAATCGGCAGCAACACCGTGGGTATCAGAAGCATTAGTTTGACACGAAAACGCCGTGATTCACTTCCGCCGTTGCACCACCTGCTTTTTGCAAACAAGAAATTCACTCACGCGGCAAAGATAAGATATTTTAGTATGTAAATGTGGAAAATGCGGGGAGGGGGGTGAAATTTGAATACACGCACTTGAGTCTACCAGTTTCTTTGTTGATAGCCAATCTACACGACGGGCACGGTCCACCGGTGAAGAAGTCGTCATCATTGAACTGATTCAAGTTACCGCTACTTCGCATCTTTTCTGAAAACAATTACAGAGTAAAATATTACAACATCATATCTCTCTAGCGACTCCTTTTGAGTTTTAAAAGTAGACTTTGGCCATTATTTATGTCACCTACCGCGTAGTAAAAAAAAAGAAAAACAAATATAACTTTGTTTCCTTGGAGAGAGAAAAAAGAACTTATACTTTGCTCATATTGTCGCTCTCTTATGCAACAAGGCTGTTCAATTTATCAACTTACTTTCGATAGCGACGCAATCGAAGAGAGAGCACCGTGTTCTCTTTAAATGCGTGCCGCACGCAGTTATTATCAAAAAAGAAACTCGATGCGAAGCTACACTTTCGGATATACAAACTGGATTACGAAGTTATACACGCGCGCGCGCGCGCGTCGAACTTGGTTGGAGGATCAACGGAGATGATGATGATGATGATGAAGATTACGCGCGTCCGATCAAAGAGCAAATATTAATGGAACGTGAGTCGAGCGCGCGCTTACGTATATGAGAACGAATCTCTGGTCGAGTGACACTAGTCGGGGGAAGTAATTTACATACGTAAGGTCGTCCCTGTGCGACACCAATCGCGAGAGTAAAACGGAGCCGGAGACGCGGCTTTGTACGCGCACGCACACACTGCGGGGGACGTTTTACGCGCTCCTTACGTCGAGTTACTCGTCAATCGACCCTAATAACTTGCACTTATCGTTCAATAACACGATACGCCGTATTTCACATTCTACACGCGACCCTCATCGTTATTAAGTCCACCTCTCGTGTGTGTCGTAGCGTAGCATCGCACATCCCGGCGCGTTCTCCCGTTACTTCCGATTTCCAGTCAAAAAATAATATTTCGAATATCCATACAATATCTGTGCAGATATCCAATATAATGTTGTATCATTAGAGCGGGTTGTATCATTATGTGCGCGACGCTTCCTTTCTTTTACAATGCTAAAAAATTACGATGCCTTCTTGAGCGCTATTCTATTTTGCGCGCACGGTCGCGCCCACTCACTCTTGGTATTGTCGTTTTCTTCGACGATGGGATAATCGTCATAGTTGGGCAAAATGTTCCAACGAAATTTATTGTAATCGCTTGCGCTGATCTTCCGCGGCACGGCCTTCATCGTTATTATCCAGAACTGTGTGCGGACGTGTGTGTTATATATCTCGGACAATATATATATAAATATAAATGGCATTTATCCAATTAACGCTCCTGTGAACGACAACGCATCATCGTAATATTTTTTATGATCGGGTTTTGCATCAACGAAATATTATGTCCTACAGTCTGTGATTCCTCCAACGCTGCGAATCCTAATTTTTTTTTCTTTCTTTCTTATATTTTCACATGACATTTCTTCTTAAAATCACATAAGGCTTTGTGATCTCCTAAAAATTTAAAATAGTCTACGGTTATGAATTAGTACACATAATGAGTAGTATGAAGAGTATCAGAAAGTACGCCGCGATAAGTATCGCGTTCACAAAAAAATCGAAAGGGGCACGCCTGAGCGTTCAATTTTTATGGTTCAATTACTAATTATCAGACGCGTGTAAAGCTAGTAATAATGTTTCAAACCAAGCTCAATTTTTCGCGCGTGCGCAGCGACACGAGGAAGCAACGTGAAATATCGCGAGCGCGAAAATTTTGACGAACCTCGGCGAATAAAGATAATTTCGAATGATTGTAAAATGCAAGTAAATAAAAAAAATACATAAGTAATTAAAGTAGTTGTAATACTAACATTTTCAATATAAAATGCGCTTAGATATCATTTTTTGCTTTTAATCGCTGTTAAAAATAACCTCGCTCGTGTCGCATTTCTCGCTTGGAAATTTGATAAATGTTACAATAAAACTTAACTGCGTTTAGTTTAGTAAAATAAATTTTTATTTATAAACTTACATTTACATTTCACACGCACGCATTTGAAACTACTTCTAAATTATCGTCACATGTGGGCTCCATGTGGTTTTGTCGATTGAGAGCAAAATAAGATGGTCCCGAGTACGATATCATTGAGCCGCCCAAACATTCGCTTCCGGAATATAAAACAGCATACTGAAAAATTCATAATACACAGAGTAACATTCAGAGTAAATTCATTGCATACTTCTACATGTGAGTATTATGTGTTGAGTTGTCGGAAACGTTTTGAAGTTTTTTGAGATTTAATTCAGAAATTTATTTTAAATCTCTCTTTTTGTGATAATATAATCAAATTAAATATGCGCCATTCTGATAGATCTTTTGCTATCTTGTGAGTAGTAGTGCCATTATTCCGTCGGTGTGGAATTTCTGCGGCTTCACGTTTACTTCAAAAAGATTTAAAATTTTTCCGACAATAACATACAAATACTTACCTGCCCCTTTGTAAGTGCGCGCAAAGGTGCGCTTAGACGAATAAACAAACGATTGCTAGCTGTCTTGAACACGCTGCAAGAAATCAAGGGGTTTCTATGTTGGAAGCGAAAGTCACAGTTTAGCACGTTATTGTTTTTCAATTCGCTCGGCTCCTCGTTGATCCAGTGGACATCCTGCGTTATCAAAAAGTCGCTATACAATCCCGGATGATTCGTGCCGCCTACCTGTATACACAGCAAAGACATAATTGTTGAGTTTTTCGACTGTTTTAATCTACTTTTTGAATAATTTTCTCCTATCAACACACCATAAAAATGATATTTTTCTCCACATCCTTACTGAATACAAAGTAAGGCAAGCCGGAACCAGGGATTCTGCATCTTTGTCCCACTGTCCATTTGTGAATGCCACGGTGACGGTCCATCGTCAAACCGCTGTCCACGTCTACGAAATCACCAGGTTTATCATCTATATACTGTAACCGAAGTTATTATTATTGTGCTGACAAACGACAAAGTGTAAAAATTATATTGCATAACGTAATTGTTTTTTTTTTTTTTTTTTTTGTTTTACCTCTGAAATAAAATCTGGAAACTCGCGTTCTCCCACGAAACAAATTCCCATGCTCTCTTTTTTCTGAGCTATCTGATGCAAGCCTATCTCTCTGGCTATCTCTTTCACGTTTGTTTTCAAGTAGTCTCCGAGAGGAAACATGCAACGTCTTAGGGTTTGCTGTGGTATTTGATTCAAAAAGAACGTCTGATCTTTGGATTTATCATACGCTTTCAACAAGCGGACATCTGTAGAAGTACAATTGCGTGTTAATTGTCGTATTTCAAAAGATTTCATTATTACAATTTTCCTTAACACACGGGATACTCGCTGGTATCTGCTTTGTAATTTTCCAAATAAGGTCCGAAGCTTGTTCTGGCGTAATGGCCCGTTGCCACCGCGTCCGCTTGAAACTTGTTACGTGCAAACTTGAAAAAGTTATCGAACTTGATGGTCTTGTTGCACAGAACATCTGGATTTGGTGTATATCCATTTTGATACTTTTCTATAAGATCACTGAAAGAGAAATTGTTCAAATAAAGATTGTTGTTGATTATACCTATGTAGATAAGTTAAAAAACAATATTTAAAAAATATAAATACTTAAATACTTCGTTCCAATATTCCTTTACAAAATCAACCTGTGCTAAAGGAATCTTCAGCTTGTCACAAATCCATTGAGCATCTTCGTAATCCTTCTGTATCACGCAGTGTCCTGTTTCATCTTTGATATCCCAGTTTCTCATGAACACTCCGGTGACATTAAATCCTTAAAGAAAAAAACATTTTTAGCAACAGGCATCAATAAAATACAAAATTATAAAGTTTTTATTTCTACCTTTATTTTTAAGAAAATATGCCGTTACTGCGCTGTCAACACCACCAGATATACCCACAACAACATTTCTAATCATCTTTGTAATTCTGTTAACAAACAAATATATATAGCTTTTACAAAAACACAGGTAGATAATTTTTACTGATATTCAAATCAATACAAAGTTAGTAAAACAGGCTTGTGTAAATCATTCATTATCAAACAATAAAGATGACATGTGAAAAACATTCAAAGTTTGAGTCTTGGGATGAGTTGGTAAATACATATAATTATAGACTGTATTCTATATATACATAAGCCTCAGCAGAGGTCTAATGCTTGTTATCATAATGGTTGCATGTGTAGGGAGTATTGAGATAAAATCTTTGGAGGTCTTTATAATACGTAAACACGAAATGCATATACATACACTCGTATAAGTTGTCGATCAGATTTCAATCAAAACGCAAATGTTCCAACCACACGACTGATTCGTAAGTTAAAATTCCACGTGAACTCGCGTCACGTGGAAAGCGCGCGCGCTATACTGAGAAAATATCAGTAGCTCCTTCGGTGTTTTTCCGAGTTTTTCCAATTTAACGTGTCAAGAATTGCGAAAGAGTGACGCAAGTAACGTCGCATGTTGCATCGCACATGAAGAAACAACAACCGTCTCGTTATTCGCCTCCACTTTTTGAGCGGAGCGGTCGAGATATCCGCACGCGAGTGTCGGCGGTGCAACGTCATGTGCGATTCAGTGCGATTCGAGTGGATTCGAGGCTCGCGCGTGAGTCGCCGTGCAGAGTCCCAACGGCCAATCCACGCGTGGCTCTACTCTCCGTTCGGCGACCAGTCAAGCACATTGGACAAAACAAGCGCGTCGAACGGTCGTGGTGCGTGGCGTGTCTCGTACGGCGAAAAATGCGACGTGTGCGACGGGAAATTCACGGGGCTGAGGGTGCCGAAAGGCGCTGCGCCCGAAATCGCCGTGCCGAAGACGCTTTCCCGACCGTGCGGCGCGATCCTGTCGCGGCGACGGGCCATTTTGCGCAGTACCCATGACCCAGATTACAATGGGGGGTTCGTTCGTCTCTTGGAACAGCTGTTGGCTCCGAGGATATCGGTCGCGACTCGGATACTTGGCCGAACTGCGCGCGCCGTTTGGCGGCCTGGCGGCTAAGGACCGTACGCACCGCCGGCGTTCAGGTACCCCCTGCTCATCATGCGAGAACTGATATGTTCAAGATAAAAAAACAAAAAAAAAACAAAAAAAACAAAAAAAAACAAACCCAAAAAGTAAGATAGAATCGTAATATCCACTGTCTTGTTTTAGATGAGATCGCGCGTCTGAAGAAAAACAAACCGCAATAAATCTGAAATTGATAAAAAAAAGTACATCTCAACGGGTATTTGTTCGCAAGTTAAAAATGTGGCTGCGAACAATCTTGTCATCTGCGTGCGCGCGCGCACGCACACACACGTACGCACTCGTGCGCTATGATCAGCCGTTCGACAGCCATTCGATGCCAATACGAATCAATTACGATACGTGTGAGAGCGGCGATATATAGCGTCGTTGAATTTGTGAGATGGAATTGAAGGAAATTATGTGTATGTATATATAAATGTATATGTATTATATATTTTTATTTATCTTGTTCCTCCACATAAAAAATTATCGCTACAGAAAATTCTGAAGAAACTCCTCTCGGAATTACACGATATCGGACTCTCGTTCTGATAAGAAAGCGCGCGCGCGCGCGCGCGTGAACATACGGCGTGTCGTGTGACGCATCGCGAAGCTTACACACACGCTCACACAGACTATATACGTAGATGTGCGAATATAAAAAGATATACATAGCACACTTGACGACACACGAAGTTGATAGCTCGCTAAATTCCCGGCAGAGGTTCTAGAATCGGAGCCATTATAATATCAGACGTTTCGCTCGAGCTGCGTCGGTGTTTTTTACACGCGCTCCGTTCTGCAAAACATCCACGTATACATATTAATTTTTTCGCGTATCGCTCCAGGTGACAACGCGGAAATCGACGCTCGGCTTCCGCGACGAGACGGAGATTTTTGGCGAGGTTCCCTGGCAGGAGCAGAAGTCGCCGCCGCGCGTCGCTCGTTCACGTCGCGGATGGCGTCGTGGGAGGCGCTAGCCGGCAGCACCCGAGTGGTTGGTAACAGAGACGCCGCTGGTCGCGCCAATACGCTCCTGCGCAATGCCTCCCCCTTCCCCACCACGCACGTCCCGCTACGCGAGCAGCAGCAGCAGCAGCAGCGACCAGTCGGCGGTTCCTTGTTTGCCATCACAAAATCCAATAGTTTGCCTTGTAGCAGTGGCGGAGCGCGGGTGTGCGGCTGTTCGGCGATTTCACGCGTACGCGTCTTCTGCGGGGAAAAAGCGCGGCGGATCGCGGCGATTACTCCCGTACTTTCTTGTGATGCGGATCCCGTGCGGATCGCGCGAAAGATGCGCATTCTCTCACGTTTGTTTACCCACACGACGAGATTCCGTCGTTGCGTCTGAGAAGTAGTGATTCCTCGTTCCGTCGCGCGCGCATATTCGCGAACACACCACCGAGGGAACACAGTGAATTCCAGCCTACCTACGGGCCAACCGGACCGACCGGCCCGTTAAGGCCTTTGTCGATTTTTCGGTCGTGAAGAGAAAAAAAAACAACAAGCCGAGCAAGAGAAAGGAAGACAGAGACAGAGAGAGAGAGAGAGGCGCAGAACGCACAGAAATCGCAAGGGAGATCGGAGAGAAGGAGGGAGGAGGACTCATAGAGCAGTGTATGAAGAGAAAGAGAGTGAGAAAGTACGAAAGAGAATAGTAGGAGGAGAAAGAGAGAAAGAGACAGTGCGCGGGTGTGTGAGTGGTTGCGTATATGTGAACAGAGCGCGAGCGCGCGGACGCGAGCGGAAGAGGAACAGAGAGAGACAGATAGAAGTGGAGAGGGAGAGAGGAGAGAGAGAGAGAAAGACACACATACAGAGAGAGAGAGAGAGAGAGAGACAGAAAAAGAGAAAGAGAGCTTTTGTGGTGTAAGGGTCGATTATACGTCGTCGAGGAGCTCAACCGTGAGGCAAGAAACTGGTGTTGCAGACGCACCGAGGGTGTGCGCGTCGTGGAAGGTGTCTCTTTTTGGCGCTTCGCAGAGGAAGTGACCGCACGCGGTGCAGAGACGTACGTTGCTTGTCGCCGCTCGGAGCCCGCTCGGGGAATGCGTTATGTATTTACGTAGAACATTGCGTAACGCGCGAGGGGCCGGCTAAGAGTGTGTTTGGAAAACCCGCGCGGCACTGACAAACCGTACCTTGCCTATTGCACGTTCGACGGCTGACTCGGTGCGGAGCGAGTCGGGTGCCAAGGCAACGGGAACGGGACGGGACGGTACGGTATTACACGATATAAAAGAGTTTATAATACGGGTGTGTGTTGACTAGTACCCGGCGCAAGTTTTCGCGCGTGCACATCGCAGCGGGAATTCAACCAACCCAGCCGCTGCCGCCGCCGCCGCCGCCGCCGCCGCCGACGCGATCGAAAATTTCGGGGGAGCTCTCTCTGACTGAGGAGAGACGGCGACGCCAGTGCACACAACTCCGCGCGCAAGCACAACCAAGAGGACGTGTCCGATCTCGGCTACGCCACTCCGTTTACCGCGCGCTTGTACATATACACCGTCTCGTCACGACGGAACTACGTGGAAGACAGGGACGCGAAACATCTTCTCAGATGGAAATTGGTACGTATGAAGAAAAAAAGAGAGACAGATGGATAGAGAAAGAAAGAGAAAGAGGATGGAGAGAGATAGAGAGGGGAGAGAGAGAGAGAGAGAGAGAAAAAGAGAGGAGACCACATGCAAGAGATTATCTACAAATGTCCGAAACGCGTTCACCCAAGCGTTTCTTCTTCTCCTGTGTGACGACGCGAGTTTTCCGTGCAAGGTCACGTCGTCGAGAACCCGACAACGACGTTCGATCGCGTCCTTCCCGTAGCTAGGACAAGTTTATAATTTATTTTCGTAACGTGTCTCAAAGCTCGCGCATTGCTCCGAGTTAACCGCGGAGAACAAACTTCTGTGCTTTTTTTTTTTATCGCCAAGTGTTGTCGGTTTAAATCTTACGCCCGTTTGTGTGCCATTTGGTAGGAGTAAATTTTCATACCGCACTTGTGTACAACGGATTTACGTCGAACGCGATAAAATATTTGGTCTGAAATTTTTTTATTCGTGCGCCTTCTACATAACCTAAACTTGACACAATTTTCTCACATATTTCTTTCGTTTTCTTTTTTTCCGTAAGAGCGTGGAGGATTAATGCAGAACATTCCTTTGTAATCACGTACAAAAATCTAGTTGTTTGAAAATGCGAAGGTAAATAGAAAGAAATCTGATGTCACGCACTTGAGTATTTTTCAAGAATATCAATGATAATATTGAAGCAATATTGAAGATAAGACTTGAGAAACAATATATTCTTTCAAAAGTGTGGTTTTGAAGATTAAGCAAGATTGTACAGGGTAAATAAACTTCTGTATTTGTGGCCAATAACTTACTGAGAAAATATTGCTACATGTACATGCGAATTTTTATATATTTCTGACTCTCAGACTTGCTTACAATTTTAAAATGAAAATGAAAATTTGTAGAAAATGCAAATGTTGATATTTAAAAGTTTTTATTCTCACAATATGTTTCTTGTATGAAATATAGAATAGCACACTAAAAATAATTTGTTTACACAGCATTCAAAGATATATTGCAATAGAAAAGAATTACATATGTGTATGTGTGAATAAATATTTAATAACATATATTACATTATATATTGCATTATACAGTTGACAATAAAATTATTTTTTGGTTGATGTTAGGTAATTTCGTTTTTTAATTATAATTTCTCATAAGAAAATAAGGAATAAATCTATATAATACTTATTATGTATTTTTAGCATGTCTAATGTAATTTGCAATGAAACGTGTTCGTGGACTGGAAGACGTAGCAACACCACCAGGAAAGCACTCATCAGTGAGTGCAGGAAGTGGCTTGGGTGGTGGAGGAGGTAGCCTAGAGTATCACACAAGCAGTGGTGGTATAGGTGTAGTTGTACCTGGTCAAGCAGTTCGATCTGTTACTTCAAAAGAAATGCCAGGAAGTATACAATTTGGTACTGCCCAGGCTCAGCAACAATACACTGGTGCGATTGTTGTGCCGACTGCAGCACCTTCTCCCATCAAAGTAAGTTGCCACATCTTTGTAAAAATAATAATAAGTAATAGACAATAGTGCAATCTGTTTAAATGTATCTTTTTAAATGTATATTCAGCAGGCTACTGGCTCTGCGGGAGGACTAAGTTCTACATGCAGTAGTAGTAATTTAAGTACCAGCGGCGGTCTGCACAGTAATATAGGTGGTAGCAGTAGTCATACAATGGCTTCTCAACAGCCTACATCAGGATCACAAAATCAGGTTCACACTCAACAGCAATCGACAATTAGACATAAGGTTTGCAATGTCTGAATTTTTTCTTAACATAAATATTATTAATATAGTTTCTTGATACTTTTTTTAACAAAACATAAAAACTTTGTTAAGAGAGAATAATCATACTTAGGTTCATTCTGGCAATGTGACACCATTGGCTTCTACTCCACCTGGTGGTCCTAACTTGAGTGGAGGAAGTGGTTCCCAACAGTTTCAGAGATTAAAGGTTGAAGATGCGTTATCTTATCTCGATCAAGTAAAATACAAATTCAGCGATCAACCACAGGTGAATAAAAAAATGAAAATTTCTAAGAACACTTAGCTGGATTTATCAAGGAGTTATAGACAAGAAGAATAAAAGCTCAGAAAATTGCATACTTGTGTATTTTATTTTTATGTTGATATTTTTTTTGCAGGTGTACAATGATTTCTTAGATATTATGAAAGAATTCAAGTCTCAGAGTATAGATACGCCAGGTGTTATTACCCGAGTGAGCCATCTGTTCAAAGGACATCCCGAACTTATCGTTGGTTTCAATACATTTCTCCCGCCAGGCTACAAAATCGAAGTACAAGCAAACGAACAAGGATACGCCTTTCAAGTGTCTGTTAGTATGCCAAGTCCAACAGCAACGCACACATCATCTACGTTATCGCAACATCATTGTACAGTAAACGTTGGTTCACCACCTGTGGCCAGCCCACCTACACAACCCGCCAAAGCTCCTCCAGTTTTACAGATAATACCGGGGTAAATATTTTTTTCGATTTATGTTTAGTTCGCAAACTGTGTTTTGTTTTTCAAAAGAAGATATGATATCGATGTTCGTAGGTCGGGTAACATACATCATACTTTGGCAAACAGTATTACGACTAACAGTTTAACTGTTCACGCGCCTTCTCCACCGCCAGTACCAATATACAATAATTCTCACGTTAGTACTGCACAAGCGCAAGCCGTTAGTCAAGCTTTAAGCCAAGCGGACGGTGTATCGACTGGTGGACAAACGCAACAAAGTCAACCGGTTGAATTTAATCATGCAATAAACTACGTCAACAAAATAAAGGTATGATTATTATTGTTACATAAGAAAACAAATAAAACATGAGAACAGATGTGTAAATGTGTATTGCTGTGTTTTAGAATCGCTTTCAAGGTCAACCAGATAAATATAAACGATTCTTAGAGATATTACATACGTATCAGAAAGAACAGCGAAATTTAAAGGAATCCGGCCATATGGGAAGTACAAGCTCCGGTGCTACAAGTGGAACGAAACACTTGACGGAAGCGGAAGTTTATAGCCAGGTTGCTAAATTATTTGAAAATCAAGAAGACCTTCTCGCTGAATTTGGACAGTTCTTACCTGACGCTACTAATCAGCAAACTTCATTGGTGAGTGGAACACTTGTTTACTCGCATCAAGAGTTATTTTCAAAGTGATAAAAAATTGCTTAAAACATTATTTGTTACATTTGAACTTTTAAACGAAATTTCCAAGAAATAAATATTTAATTTTTAAACGTCGCAGAAGATCAAATGTATCTTACATAAGAAAAAAAAATTTGAATGTGTTTGATAGTATTTACGACACGTAGATAAATTCTGTTTACATGTGCTTTCTGTTTGTATATTTATATGCAAAAGAACGGTAAAAAAAGTATTCACAATTTTCGAAATTTTCCTTTAAAATTTTACTTTATCTTTTTTTTGTTATTGAAAATTTATCGTCGTGTGTAAAATAAATCACTTCTGATTCGTATTAGTCTGCCGTGTTTCAGACTAACAAAACGACATCCATAAACGATCACACGGGCATTGTTAAAAAGTGGGGCGGGGGATTTGGAAAACCACCTTGCAACAATTCAGGAACTATCTCGAGAGATCTTCGCGAGTCGAGCGGTACGGCCGGACTAGAACGTGACAGTCGAGATCACAGGGAGCGAGAACGAGAGCGAGATAGGTCAAACATAAGAGACATAAACAGTGGTCAGAAGTTCGGACACAGTACAGGACAATTGAAGAGAAGTCCTTCGTTTTCAACTACGGTAACTGCGGGCAATTCTCATCATATACAGCATGGGCCGCCACCTTTGAAAAAGCCTAAAGTCGCTTCGATACGTGATGTTACTATCGCAGAGGCTGGGAAGTACGGCACTTTGAACGACTACGCTTTCTTCGATAAGGCAAGCATCAATATCTTTTAAATAAATTAAGTAATCCAGAGGATATGATCTCGGGTTCGCAATGGGTTAATCTAAATGAATATAAGAAAAAAAAAGGCAACTTTGAACCAAGGAGTGTTTTGCAATAGAAAAATTAATAAAGAATATTTTCAAATGTTTTGATTTTTATTAAAAAAGAACTTTTATCTTTTACAAAACTTTAAAATAATTTCATTTAGAACACAATGTTTTTTTTTTCATGCGAGAAAGTTTTGTGAAATAAATGATCGCTTCTTCTTCTCAGGTCCGAAAAGCTCTCAGATCTCAGGATGTTTACGAAAACTTTCTTCGATGTCTTGTACTTTTCAATCAAGAAATCATATCAAAGACAGAACTCATTCAGCTGGTAACGCCATTTCTCAGTCGTTATCCCGAACTGCTGCGATGGTTCAAGGATTTTCTTGGATACTTGTCTGACTCGTCTACCTCAACGACGAATGCTGGAAACGCGCTGGGAGTGGAAACATTCCCGAACAATATTGTACGGAGTCATCAGGAACGGCCGCAAGGCGACTTGGCAATAGAGATCGATTACACGGCTTGTAAGCGATTGGGAGCGTCATATTGCGCATTGCCCAAGTCGTACATTCAACCAAAATGCAGCGGGAGAACACAACTGTGTAAAGAGGTTCTCAATGACACCTGGGTCTCGTTTCCAACTTGGTCAGAAGACAGCACATTTGTAACGTCGAGGTAAGTAAACTTAGTTTTGCTTTTATTTTAAAAAAAAACTTCTGTCCAAATATTCGAAATATTCTATTACATTTTGCTCGGAACGCATTTGTGTTTGTCCAGGAAAACCACCTACGAAGAATCCATATATCGATGCGAAGACGAACGTTTCGAGTTGGACGTTGTCATAGAAACCAACGCATCGACCATAAGAGTCCTCGAGGGTGTTTCTAAGAAGATAAGTAGGATGTCCCAAGAGGAGGCGCAAAAATTCAAGCTTGACGATTGTCTCGGAGGTTGCTCTCCCACG
Organism: Pseudomyrmex concolor; assembly: GCA_014839585.1. Taxonomy (NCBI): domain Eukaryota; kingdom Metazoa; phylum Arthropoda; class Insecta; order Hymenoptera; family Formicidae; genus Pseudomyrmex; species Pseudomyrmex concolor. The sequence goes on along the minus strand of QVOB01021095.1, from coordinate 16,471 downwards.
ATTCATCAGCGAGCAATAAAAAGGATATACGGCGACAAAGCTCCCGACATTATAGAGGGTCTCAAAAAGAGTCCCACAGTGGCCGTGCCCGTCGTACTCCGTCGGCTAAAGACCAAAGAGGAGGAGTGGCGGGAGGCGCAAAAAGGATTTAATAAACTCTGGAGGGAACAGAACGAGAAGTATTACTTGAAGTCCTTGGATCATCAGGCGTTGAACTTCAAACAAACCGATGTGAAAGCGTTGAGGTCGAAGAGTTTATTCAATGAGATCGAAACTTTGTACGACGAAGTTAGTATGCCACTCTTTCACTTTTACATATATATATATATATATATATATATATATATATATACACAATTTACATACGAAATTACGCGATTATATAACTCGTTAATGCGTTGTACAGAGACACGAACAGGGTGACGAGGGTAACGGCGACGGTCAAGGAAATAGTGGCCCGCATCTTGTTCTGCCGTATAAAGACAAATCCGTGTTAGACGATGCTGCTAACCTTTTAATCCATCATGTCAAACGGCAAACCGCTATTCACAAAGAAGACAAGCAACGGATAAAACTTTTACTGAAGCATTTCATACCCGATCTCTTTTTCCATCCGCGACAAGAACTTAGCGACGATGAGAGGGACGAAGATGGTAAGTTTTATTTATAATGTTTCCGTAAATCGGATATTTTTCAATGTTGTGAGTGTGCGTATAAAAATACACAAATGTTTTTTCTTTTCCTGAAGACGAAAAGGAAGATATGAACGTGACGCCATGCAACAATTCCCAATCGTTACCTTGCGGTCTGCAAGTCAATAAGAATAAAGCTCCCGTTTCACCAAATACGTCTTCCACTACCGTCAAACCCGATCCCGATATCAAAGTGCCCATACACGCTCTCTCGAACGATCCCGAGGAGGCGTACACGCTTTTCATGGGCAGCAATAATTGGTACCTCTTCCTGAGGTTACACCACATACTCTGCGAGAGATTAACGAAGATGTACGACAGAGCGGTTGTTCTTGCCGAAGAAGAGTCGAAGTACAAGCAGCAACGCAAGGAGAGTGCGGCGGTCGCTTTGAGATTAAAACCAAAAAGTGAGCGATTTGTTACATAATCGATAATTTTTTTGCGATCAACTGTAATACGTTATTACAATTGCTTCAATGATCATTTGTATCTTTCGCAGGTGAAATCGAGATCGAGGAATATTATCCCGCATTTCTCGACATGATTAAAAATGTCCTCGATGGTAATATGGAAAGCACGGCGTACGAGGACACGTTGCGAGAAATGTTTGGTATACACGCTTACATTGCCTTTACTCTTGATAAGGTTGTGACGTACGCAGTAAGACAAGTAAGTAGATTTGTTATCAGTTTATTTTATGAAACTTACGGGGAAGTAAGCGCAGATATTCGAAACTACGTGTATTTTTCCGAACAGTTGCAGCACTTGGTCACAGACTCCATATGTCAGCAATGTATGGAATTGTTCCAAAGGGAACAACGTCAGCCTAAAGAGAATAGCGGAGCCGGTGGATTGTGCACCACGGCGTACATGAGGCTAGGAGCTGAATTGTCATATCAACGTAAAGCAGAAAAAGCTATGGCGGATGAAAACTGCTTCAAGATATACATAGTGAGTATCTTCAAAAAACATTTGATTTCATAATTAGTAATGTTACTATTGATAATTTGTAACTTTAAATGTTCTAAAATGTTATATAAAAATATCCCGTACTAATAAATTCTTGTCTTACGTCTCGCCTTTTATTACAGTACAAGAAAGACTGTAAAATGACGATGGAGTTGTTAGATTCAGAAGGCGACGAAGTAATGGATAGCAGCTGTAGGGAGAGAGAAAGAGAAGGCGTTGCGGTGTCTGAAAAATGGTCGACATACGTCGAGAGATTTTCTGCTCCAGCTGGTCAAACTAGCCCAAAAGACACTCCTGCCTTAACAGAGAATGAGCCGACGACCAATCATCCTGTGAGTAGCGAGCAGGCAGCAAGGGGGGGGAGGGGCAGAAAACGCAAGAACACAGACAATTATAAAAAGGTATAGGATCCAAATACCTTTTCATAATAATTGCCAACGTTCGCGTTATAACGTCTATCGCGATAATCGATACACGTTTGCGATATTCGAGATACACGCCACCGCCGTCGTCGTAGTTTTTATTTGGCGTCCGACGAGTGCTCTCCAAAAAGTACACGTTCATATTGTGGAACTTTCTCTTCTACAATTCTAACGTAGAATTTATTTGTGATAAGGACATAAAACGTATTCGACGTGGTTCTTTTCGCGGCGAGAGATCTTCGTAAAAAAAACATCTCGTCATAGTAAGTACGCGCGACTTGTGAAGAAGAAACATAATTTTTCTTATCATTGAGGCAGGAGAATTGTAGGGATGCAACATCTTGCTGGATTATTTACGCTTTACGCGTGAATGAATTTCCGTGTATCATCTCACAGTGTCGATCGTCAAATTTCTGTAAAAAAACAACTTTTCCAACGGGCCAATTAATACTTTTCACGCGCAAAGCAATACAAGCTTCACACGCTCATGTCTTGTAATTGGGAATTTATGAGTCTCTTACGATTTAAATTTATTTTCTGTGTGATGCTGCAAATTACATGAAATTTTCTAACGCGTTAGTGCAGATGCGATGCACTTACATTTTACATTCTTTTCTACAGATGTATATATTTTCCATTAAGGCGCTTTTCTCTCTAAATTACGTTTGCGAAATTCTATATATAGAAAACTATCGCAAACGCTATAGTTAATAATTATTTTTCTTGAATTATTTTTTTTATTTTTTTTATTTAACTTTATATTTGTATACAAATATATATAAGTTATAAATTCTATTGTGAAAATAATTAAAGCCTAATTTTTGATGTTAATTTAATTAATTTTATTTGTATTTTTTTATTTGTTATATTTTAATCTATTTTATCAAATTTTTTCTTGTTATATAAATATATTTATTTTGTTCTTTATATCTTTATATAGCTTCGAAAAATATAAATTAAATAATTTTAATTCACGTAACTAAAATGCATTCATCTCGATTATTCTTTAGTATATATACTTTTCTGTAATCAATCTTCTTTCTCGAAAAAGGGCAGGATAGAATTTCATGTAAAACACAGCAGTTCTTCTCATGCTTTTTTTAAATTCATGTTTAAAACATGAAATTTTTCAAATCTGCTGCATATAGCAGTAATGTTAATCGGCCCAACGGAACGAGTGAGGGAAAAATTTCATGTATATATATTGTCGTATTATTGTCGTATACTTACATACCGTACTGCATTTATTTCGCTCATCATTACGCATTCATTTAAGGACGAATGTTATCAGGAATCACTTGTAGTTGTGAGATAACATAGTGATGACCAATTGTAAAATATCGATAAAAAAATTGTATAAAATGAGGAAAGGAAACGAGACCTTTAGTATATATACATATATATATTTCATAAAGTCATCCTTAGCAGTGCCATAATGAATGTAAGATAACAATTGAATGAACGATTTAGATGCCCTTCTTTAAGTTGAAATGTATATATTTATCTAATTCAATTACATATTTCGAGAAAAATAATTTCTAGTGGAAATATTTAGAAGTTTCTATAAACACAATATATAATAATATTAATAATATTTCATGTACATTTATCTTTTATATTTTATAAATGAGTAAATCTAAAAACCGCAGCAAACATATGAAGTAACAATACTATTGTCAAAAATAAGAAATAATGTATAATCTTACATGCTGTAAAACTAAAAAGTTTTAGTAAAGATGATCTTTATTTATTATAAAAAGTTAAATTTTTTTAACAATATTTTTATTATGTCATTTGGCAAACAAAATTGCTATATATACATATATGTATATGTATATATAAATATTATTTTTTTAAATGATTATGACTTAAAATTTTGTTTGATTTTTTTTGTAAAGAAAATATAGATTGCGAATTGTAAAAGTGAGAAAATTAATATATATATATATATATATATATATATAATAACTTCGACTAGTATATTTAATATTTATATATTTATTGACAAAAACTGATTGATTACAAAGTGACGAAAAATTTATTTAATCAAATAAAAAGAACTTTTATTTTTTTACTTTCTCTATCGTAAAGAGAATAGTAGTGTATAGAGTCTTTTAATAACAATCGGGGCTGATTTCTTGTGCAATTATATTTTTTTATTTTTTACTAGTAATTTAGAAATTTTCTACTATTAATTTTAAATTTATAAATTTAAAACTTAAGGGAGAAAATACTTAAATGTGATATATAAAATATAATTATTTTTTTTTTACACACTCTTTGATTGTTGCTTTATAACTCAGAGATAATTTATTTATGTATATTGTTAAAATTATCGAGAGAACTATTTTTTTCGAAACATGTAAATCTCTGTGTAGATAAATATATACGTGTTTGGAAAAGAGGCATCTCTATACGTACATAGAATGTGACTTAGAAGGATGAACATAATTCTTCGTACAAGTTAAAGAATTGATTTTATATTGTAATAGTCATTAGTCAATTCTTGAAGTTCTTTCTTTTATTTTCTTCGTATAGTATTATATATAATAGATAAGAAAAAAGATATATATATATATAATATTAGATTCTATAAAATTAACAATTTTATATATATATATATATATATATAAAAGGAATGTAAATATTTATCAAATTTGTATATACAAATTTTGATACATAAAGTGAATCGTAGCTAATAATAGTGGGTTGTTAAGTTTCACACTTGACTGTTGCTATCGTATTGGAAAATGCAGTAGTGAAGCCTTTGGAAAGGGGGACATATATATCATTTGTCGAACTTACCTGAACACATTACTTCCACGCCATTATTGGACATTATAATAGTCTACCATATAAGAGAGAGAGAGAGAGAGAGAGAGAGTAGATGGTTTCTATAGATCATCTCTGCGTGGCAAGTGAGAGACGACGAGCGATTGTGCGTGTAAAAATTCCTGTGTGTAACTTCTTTTGTACAGAGATTATAGGATACGTCGTAAAAATCAACAAACAAACAAAAAACAGAAACATCGAATTTGTACACTCACTAAGTGATTTTAAAACGTTATTCCGAATGACTTGGTGCTTCGGCGAACGAAGTTTATCCCGCGAGTCAGATCGCTGACGTTGTTTTCGAGAGAAAGGATCTTTGCGCGCATTTCGCTCTGTACGAGGGCATCACAGTGTGTGTCGTGCTACATCTTGAGACCCTAAAAGTGTGTTGGCGGGATCGGCTGTAGTATCGATGCACTGATGCCTTTGTACCGAAGCAAGTGTGTGCATTGGTTGGTGGTTTTTTTTCTTTAGCTAAACGAGTTCAACGAGGTACGACAAGACTGTATTTTACTCCGTGGCGTGGAGCCGAGTGTGTTTTCTTAGCTTAACTGTTGCGTCCTTCATTAAGACACACACACACGCGTGTATATATACATACATGATATATACTTTTTTTTTTGCTATGTACATAAACGATATATAGATAGTACACAGCAGAGAACGAGAAACTACGCACTGTATTATTATGTGATGTATATAGAAAAAAGTCAGTTGTAATTTTGCATCAATTCTGTAATAATGTTTGATAAACGCGACAGTATGAAGTATTGACATCCCGCAGTATTTGTCATTTTACCAAAGGTTTCGCACACATTCTTAGGTTTTTCTTTCTTTTTTTTTTCTTTTGACTTCGCTAGAGAAATTTGATTATAATTTCTGTTATATCACATCGCGCGCTTCTCTCTCTTTCTTCATTGTCGGCAGCTGGTTTCTCTGTAGACTCGCAGAAAGGTGTTTTTTTGATCGATCTTCTTTCCCTTTCTCTTTATTGTCAACTGTTTTTATTTCGCATTATTTTTCCGTAGAACGCAAACGTTTGAGTGATGTAATAGTAGTTTTTTTTTTCTTCTCTGATTTCGAACGAGAGACGTTAACAAAAGGTATCAAACATACGACGATTTTTTATTGTTTTTAACGTTGTAGCTCTTTTGAGAGATATATCAGTCACTATAAATATCTCGTGCACGCTTTGACATTTGTAATGCGAATTGTTTTGTTCGGATCGTTTACAAGATGCGGTAAAAAAACTTCTTCATGCGATCGTTACGAGCCATCTCTTAATTTCGTAGAGTTGATTAAATGTTTTCGTTTTTTTCCCGTCTTTCAATTTTTTTGAACAACCTCAAGCATTTCGTTACTTAAATTAAGATTCGTTATCTTGTATTTTTACGAGTCAATTTATTTATGACACAAATGTTCGTGAGAACGAAACACAAAGACTTTGCGATGCACAAAATTTTGTCATCTGTCATATTTATATTTCAATATTTTTTCTAGAGAACACGCGGAATTTACTTTTATATATACATGTGCATGTGTACTTATTTTATCAATCGCATTCTCAAAAACTTTGCGCAATTGTGTCAAATAGTGCTTTTATTTTTTTTTTATTTTTTTATTTTTTTATTTTTTATTTTTGTATTTTTTTTTTTTTTTAGCGAAGCTTTCAACTTTGCAAGTATTTCATCTTGAAATTCTATCGTACGTTTTTGTAACATGTATTCTCGATAAATTGTTTTGCCATTTGCGAAACGTTAATTTGTCTAATATTTTATATCTAATAATATCTAAAATTATGCAATATTTTCAAATCGGAGCAATTCGAGCGCTCGACGCGAACGTCCACAAAAATTCGAGATTCACTTTCAAACTACAGTCAAACGTTCTTGCGTACATTACGTATCCATAAGAAAAAAAAGCGGAAATGTATGTGCGAACAAGAACGGGGATACGCGTCCTCGCTAATTGCGGTAATCTCTCCCCCGCAAAAGCCTCACCACTTTTCTCCGCGCAAAATATTTCGCAAGACGCTTTCTTCTCTATCGTTCTTATTTTTCTTTTTGTCCCTCACGGGCGTTTTCGTCGTCGATCGATCACTCGCAGTGTTGTCAGCCTCGTTCGATTAAAAAACGGCGCCCGGGGACAAACAACGAGCGCGCGACGACGCGCATCGCGCGGGGGAAAACTCGTCGTCGCGCGATGCGCCGCAACTCGTATAATCCTTTATTCCGTATTTCTCACGTCACTCGCGAAAACGAATCGCACCGCCGCCGATTCTTTCTCCGCGCTGCTCCAAAATGGCGTATGCCGCGTAAAGACGGAGAGAACGGCAGGAGAGACGGTTCGCAGCGGCGCTATGCGCGCGTCAATTCCCTCCTCGCCGCGCCTCGATTACCTACCCTACATTGGCGTATGCGCACCATTTTCGACTCGTCCACACCCGCATAATTGTATATATATATATGCGTATATAACATCGTGTGTTGCGCCGACTTCGGTTCTCGTTTAATATGCGCGCTCAACTCTCCCTTCCTTTTCTTCACCCACCCCCTCGGATACACCCATTATTCGTTATCAATATCTCGACTAAATATCGGGTGGCCGAGAAGGGATGGAAAAAAAAAATGCAAAAATATATTGCGTCCGCGTTTTTATGCTCGCACGTTTGGCACATTTTAAAACATAATGTTTTCAGGAAACGTTTGGCATTTTGTGAGAGAGTCATCCGCACAATTATTGTTGAGGAACAAGAAGAAACACATACAAAACATAATCGGTCCGTTATTTGGAAAAAAAAGGGGGTTTTTGTAAGATCAAGCAAACGAGCATTCTACGAACATATATATAAGAGAACGAGAGCCCGAAAATAGAATATTCTGTTTTTGCTTTTGTGTGTTTTCTTCGTTGAACAACCTATACGTGATAAAATTGAATAAAAATCTTGGTTTTTGTTTTTTATCTTGTGCGTGTGTAGAGGTAGCCGGTGTTCGTACAAAATTGATTTGCTACTTTGAAGCAGACACATCAAAATTATGAGAAAAATAATTGAGAGACTAAAATACAACAGACACATTAAGATGATGAGAAAAGTAATTGAAAGACTAACACACATAATTAATTCAATTTACTTAATTAAAATATACATACATAATACATATATATTTTATACTTAAACATGTATGAGTACGCGTTTCATAGAGGAAAACAGAAGGAATAGATTATATTATTATTAACACATAGATTTTCAAAGCAACTAATTTTTTTATTCTCAAAATAAGTGGATAGGATGTACAACGTCGCTTTGCTAGTTTATTTAATGAAATAAGAATTGAGGAAGCAAAAACTTCGTTGATACATTAACAAAGTACGTGGTGACTTTATAGAACTTTGGTGTATCCATATTTACATATAAATAAGGATAGACCTATTTTTTCACGTGTCTACTTAAAATAAAAGAATGTTTTGTATATGTGTATATGTATACAACTGTAATAATTGTGTATATGGAAAGGAATATTCGTACAATAATGTGGACAACAATATTGTATAGAAGAGAGATATTGAAATACACATACGATTTTGAATATTATTGTCTAACGTCATTTTTGTACCACTAAATTTATTATTTTGTGCTTTTTTCGAATACTTTGTACTGAGTTCGTCGCACCTCTTTCGTCCAAAATGAGTTTTACATTTGTATGTAAACTAACTATCTTTAAAGAAGAGCGATGGATGAGGTTCGAAAATATTTTCTCTCGCAAAAGCGTTTCTTTTATCGAGTCTTGCGTTCTGTTTTAACTTAAGAACCAACATTGTTTTATTTCTCGCATGTATATGTTCTGACATGCGTTTAATATAATGCAGTGATTATTCTTAGAGAACATATCTCTTTTCTATTACCTTTTTAATGTGTATATTGTAAAATTGTTGTAAAAAGAGATAAAACCAGGTTTTAGAAGTTTTGTAAAATATGTTTTTGTACCATGTGCGAGACAAATTTTTATTATTATTATTTTTATTTTATGTAGTTACATACTTTGCAAGTTTATAATCAGTAATCAGACTGATGTGAGGATTGAATTGTATAGGAGCCTATAGGAAAGATAAGTTAAAACTTTTCGAAAAACAAAATACTTTTATATGTTTTTAATCAAATTATCTTGAAGATTTTTTATCAATAATTTCAAATGTCTCTAAAATAAGAGAGAGCATATTAATTATTTTATTTTATATTCACAATCTTAGTTTTAATTGTTGAAAAATAATGGCATGTATTCTCATGTGTTGCAGGCTGACGGGAACGCTTGGAGCTCCGTGGGCAGAATCTCAGCGGAACGTAAACCTGTTTTCCTCGATCGTAATTTAAAATCGTATCAGAGGCACGCTTCGAAACTGATGAGAGAGAAATCTTTGCTTAATGCCAATCATCCAGAAAGAGTCGCCGAGTAAGTATACACATGTGTTGTATTAATTTAAATTTGATTATTAATTAGTCTGACTCTAGTTATTACCGTCTACTATAAATCTGTTGCAGATCGGTTGATACCCCGGACATTATCAATTCGGATGAAACACAATGTAGATTTAATCCCAATAGTTATACGATGTGTTTTATTGTTAACAAGGACAAGCTTATTTATAAACAAAACTCTATTAGTCGTGCTAAGGAGGTAAGTTCACACACACACCACTCGAGAATGTTTTTTTACATCCACATAATATGATGCTTCATTTTATGTATTTTTTCTTGATACAGATTCATCCGACTGTAACGAAGCGTAAGGACTCGAAGTTTCACCATTGGCACGCATCGTGGATGTCGAAAAATGGCACGGACGTTCAGCATCGACAGTGTCAAGATTGGCTAATGGGACGATACGAGAATTTAATTCCTCATAGAACGCGAGTAATAACGGATAACGATCAAACACGTTCTCCTTATCGTCAGTACAATCGTTTTCGAGTGGAACGTCTGCAGTCTGACTTATTGACGGAGTCTTGCGTTTAATTCTCATTACGCTGGAATTGAAATCGTGATCACTTTAAAAATTTAACTATAATGTAAAAAATAAATTTAATTCGTCACAATTTAATCTCATATCAGCAAAGGTCTGTGTGAATCTGAGTCTTTCGGAAATTCTTGTACTATTAAATATTTAATAAGTAATATTTAATAAGTAATAATTTAATTTCGCGCAAACTGTTGGTAATATTTTATTTAATTGCATACAGACGTGATGTTTGAGTATTCGAAAAATTTATGGGCTGGCGGATAATTCGAAGGATGTTGAATAATGTAAGACACAGGTCGATGACCGTCCAAATGTGAATAAATGTATCTTATTAGGAATAGATTTTTTTTTATTTTGCATTTTATATAGAAACACGGGATGATACATACGATACGATCACGTTGCCTGATTTGATGCTATCGCACTAAATTGATTACAGCAACCATAACAACGCAGTCGGACGTAACTGCGAATTTTCATCTGACATTGCAAAATTGTATTTTTATTGCGTTTTTCAGAAGATTACAGCTTTTAATCGATTTGGCGGATGATATCGATAGAAAAATACATTTACACGCTCGAAAGTTGATGCATTTTGCTCTTTCTACGTATTGAAACATTTGATCTCGAAGTTACTTTCGATATTTTATTAAATATGTATGTATATATGCAGAGATACACATAATCTTTATGTGTAGCAATATAAATAAACATAGTGTCTACGTGTAGAAATAAGATGTACGTGCATATATAATCTTATTTCTAAATCGAAAATGTTTTTTTTTTTTTTTTACGAGAACGCAAAAATAAATGAGGATTACTTTCGCAAGCGTGTACATACATTTTTGCATACATATGATTATGTACACGCGCATTTGTGTACATACAAAGTGTATAAGCATGTACATACAGAGAAAAATTTTTTTAAAGATCGCGTTCTATTTTGCCCCCCTCCCCCCGGGAAGGAAGGAAAGTAACAAATATAGAGATGAAGAGAAACGGTAATGTTCCTGGATATACTGTGTGCGATAGAATCGAGCGTGTGTTGTAAAGTTTTAGCACGTGTCTAATTGGAAAGTCATTGATCTAACCACGCGCGCGCGCGCGCGATCGTATACGTTACATCAGTCTTGAGACGTACGATAACACGATGCAATAATTTAAGTGAGTGATTTATTGATAGCACACATACTTCGCAGCACACTCTACAAAAGCGCAGACCGCAAACAGCTGTGAAACTGTCGATAGAACGGACACATTATTGTATAGAGAGAGTTTTGATTTGTTTCTTTTATTGATACCCGCTCGCAATCACTACTGTGCTTTTTTTTCGTTTCAACACGATTTTAATATGATCCAACGGAAGTTTATGCGTAGTTTGGGAAATGGGATAATTGCGTTCTTTGTACGCGACTGGATAATCTGTAATATATGTAAACCACGGTCAGGAATGAAATATCGTGCATTTTGGCTACAAAATGTCCTGTGAAGCGCGTATAGTCTATGTATGTATAAGTGAATATTGCGATGCGCGGAAGCACAAACTGTTTTCTAGAGCAGGGCACACGTTTGAGATGTATGTGTGTGTATATATATATATACATATATATATATATATATGTACTATATATACATATTTAGAGCTATTCGGATAAAGCCTCCGTCTATGAAGTGTTTTTATGAATGATATCCACTGTCGATGAAAAGCTCCGTTAACATTGCATAATTAGATAAGAGATACATAAAGATAAGATATATTAAAAAAATATTTAAGTATTTAATCATACTTTAGTATATATATATATATACATATATATAATGTTCAGTCATACTATATATAAATATGCGTTATATATACATATATATATATTATTATTGCGTAAATCATAGGTTTATATAATACGATACTACGGTTGTATATTTATTGAAGCATTTTCTCACACACAAACAAAGTAAATAAAGAAGAAGAAAAAAACAAAGAGAGAAACTGAAAGGAAGGTGAAAAATAAAAGAAATAGTGAAGGCGAAGAAACAAATGGCGAATCATATTGGCATTCAAACCGGCAATTTATTCAGAAACGTTTCGAGAACTCGCGATTTTTTCCTGTTTCCAATAATGTGTAATTACAAAATTTAAATGTGTATGTATATATGTGTGTGTATGCGCGGATATTGGTGCAATTGTCAAAATTCTTATTCCGAATAAATCGTCAACTTGTAGATCGACTTGTATTTTGCCATTGATTTTTCACACTATTCTTTTATTCGGTCAATTAAAAAAAAAAAAACTCGAACTTTTCAACCCCAAACGAGAGAAGCATAAGAGATAAATTAATGAAAGTAGGAGAAGAAAGTAGAGAAAAAGAGAGTGAGAGGGAAAGAAGAGAAAAAAACTACGGTCTTCCTGATGTCTGATTACTTCTGACTATACTACTGTATTTTAGAAAAAATAATGCTACTTTTAAGGACATAAAATATATATATATATATACACGTGTATATGAAAGATAAATGTACAGGCGATTTTACTACTCGAGATAATTTAATGTTGATATATTTTGCACAAACATATTATTATTAATATTAATAAAGTATTAATATTAAAAAAAGAAAGCCATCGTTTCCTTTCCACATCGACAACTCTTTCCTCTTCTATACACACACACACACAAACTTGCTCTTTAAGCTCTTTCTACCGTTCTTAAAATAATACCTACTCTCGAGATAATTTCGTTTCAAAAACACGTTAACACACACACAGTCTCCTGCAAGAATGCACAAGGTAAGGAGAAAGAGAAAAACACACACGAGACACAGAGGGTCGTTCTCGAATCTTTCAAATTTGTTTTTTTTGTTTTTGTATTAAAAAGTGTTAAAATTAGATACATACACAATTGTTACAATACGCATCGTATACAATACGGATCAACTGCTGATACCTCGTTTAATTGTAGTGATAGAAATATCTTCTTTGTTTCTGTGTGTATTTTACGTATATGTATATGTAGACCAAGTGAAATACTGCGCACAGATAAAACTGCAAGACTTATTCTCTACTGCTTCTTCTTCTTAATCTAGATTTCTCCTTGAGAGGCGGTGATGATATTTCTGTCACCACTTCGTGGATCAAAAATCGGTGGCACTTCTGATTGTTCGGCGTAATGAAATCGGAACGGATATCAGCATCTTTCTTCTCACGCGACTATCACTCGTTTTGACATCGATATCATAGCAAAAACAACGTGTAAAAAAAAAAAACAACTTACGTGTAAACGTTTGTATATACTTTTCACTGACACTTGCGGTGTTAAGTAATAAAGGACAAGAGTGTGGGAAGGGAGAAGGGAGGACGAGCGTACTATAATTTAAATGTCACGATCTAAGTGAGATGCGTATTATGTTTATAATAAAAAAAAAAAAAAACAACAAAACAAAACTATTTCTGTTATTTTGTAGTTTTCTTATTCTTTAAGTACAAAAATAAAAGTACGGTAAAATGTATGTGCCTTCGCGAGGTGTGTAGTTAATCCAAGATACTTGTTCGTACATTCTAAGTGTTTGGCAATTGCAAATGGCGTTAAAATTGACTGAACGACAAAAAGAGATTGAGTGAACGAGTCAAGACACAAAGTCCGAGGTTTGTCGCAATGATGCGCAATGTGTATAAAAACGTAGATCATAAAATTGACATGTGAATTATTATTCGTGTGTGATATTTTTTTCTCACACAATAAGATTGTCTTACGTAGAATCGAAACGATCGAGTTTTTAGAACGTACGTATGCGTGCCGCATACACACGATCAGATCATACGATACACACACATGTGTAAGACAGTCTCAAATGTATAAGATATAAACATAATGAAATATATAGAAGATCCCGATTAAAAGCAGCGATTTGTGAGTGGCGGCGGCGTGCCGCTGTCGAAGGAACGAATGTTATTTTACATGTATGTTTATCTTGTGTGTTTACCTTGGAGGAAACAGTGGAAGAATTCGGTTTCTCGCAGAGCGAGGACACAAAGAGAACGAAGGAGGGTGAAGAGGAATGTCGAGGGATGGTGTCTGACACACCGCTCGGATAATCGCGCACGCTGCTGCGCGACCGGAGATCTTCTTGTTATATGTGTATATATTGATTTCTTATTAAGAATTAATATTTCCGCTTAAATCTCTAATAAAACTACGACAAATGTTAATCGAGAGAAAATTTTAAAATCAAATGTGTTATGCGCGTCACAAAAAATAAATCAGAAGACACACGTCGCGTCTCCACACCGCGCTATATACGTACGTAAGATAAAACTTCCCGCAGTAAATTAAATCATCGTATGGTTGTTATTAACCGAGTAGTAAAAAAAATTGTGATTAACTATAATCGATCGCCGCGTCTATTGACGCGTTGTTTGTACTCATATCTTTTTTTTATTTTTATTTTTATTTAAATGAGAAAAGCGATACTCGCTCCAACGTGAACCGATCGACCTGCGTCCGTCAACCCGACGGATCCTCGTTGATCCTCGATGTCGATGACGGTGAACGTTGAAGTGACACCGGTTTCGGGATGCCGTCGTCCTGTCTCGTCTCAGTGAGTCTCTCTTTCTAATATGGTGTCATTTGCCGTCGTATTCTGGCGACAGCGGTAGACGTACGCGCTTGCGGACAGATCCTCGCGGTAACGCACGCACTTGTAGCTGTCGTCCGGGCACTCGCAGCTGCATAAACAATTCGAGAAAAGAAAGACCGTTAGAAAACAACAACAGTCCGAAGAATCTCGTGACTATTATTCATTCATTATTATTCTTTTTTTTTTTTTACCGTTACGCGGTGATTTACGTGTGCTGATAAATATCTGAATCTCTGTCCTCATATCTCGCTTTTCTCAGGAAATTTGTTACAGAATTTGATTTTTTTTTTTTTCAATATTTTTGAACATATTAAATCGATTAATGCGTTTCTCTTACGTGTTTTTCATGAAGTATTCGATGTTGCGCGTAATCGGGTGGTAGACCGCCCATCCGCAAGGTGCGTTGTAACAAATTCGTTTCTCCCCGCTGACTTTCTCCCCGTCTTGATCTTCTTCCGTGGACCGCTCGAGCCGTACGTTGTTATTCATTAGAAGTCGCTGTCGGAGCATATTATTGAAAGACTGCAATTAAAAAAAATATTTCTTTACTTTAATCCACATTTTCTTATTTCCTTTTTTTTATTGATTCTTATTTTATCTTTAATTAAACGCGCACACTCTTTTGCGCTGTTTATATTTCTGTATAATTAATGTATAAAGAGAGACACACATATCTCGTTGATAGTGTGGGATTATATGTGTGATTATATCTCTGTAGTATTTTTTTTATTTTTCTTTATTTTTCTAGTATATTTTAAGCACGTATGTTTACACGGAATCTTGTCGGTCACGTCAGCTAGTTGTAGTAAAACATTTCGTCGGTTTTATCGGCGAAACGTATTGATTATACAGATTATACAGATAAAAAATCCACAGAAACCCGCAGTAGATATCCATTAGATATCGCATGGAACCGCAAACGTCTAATTGATATCTAATGTGGTGTTTGTCCCGTCATTATTATCTGGAATATTGCGCTCTTTCTTAGCGATTTAAAAAATAATTCGAAAAAACCGTGATTAAGAAAAAAACACAGTAAATGAAATAAATTTACAATCTCTCGGTCACTGTTTACAACAAGTTGTTCTATGAAAACAAATTCTTTGCGCGCGATTGGAAATTCTGATAGATTTTTTGCATTTCTGTGGCAACTATCGCAAGTTCCGCGCGCAAAGAAGAAGAGAAGTAAGAGAAGAGAGAAAAAAGAATGCTTGTGTCATGTGACAATATTTACGAATTGGCGCGTCGTGACGCCAATGACACGCGTTCAAAGCACAATGATGCAAACGCGATTCATGAAGCGAAGAGTAGTGGTCGATACTCGAGCAATCTACAAATCGGACGAGATAGCCTTTTGTGTCAAGTGCGGTGTCATCTTGCCACCTAAAATAACTTTTCTCAGCACATTCTATAGCGAAAGAAATATTTTGTTTTTACGCGCGGATACTTTGTTCGCAATAATTCGAGTCTTCGCGTGTTGAGAAAAAAAAATGATGATTACATGAATTTTTCTCGATTTTTCTCTGTGAATTACAAAATCATACGCAAACAAACTGTAAATGTTTACTCGTTATTATTATTATTTTTTTATTGTGAACTTCTCTGTCACGATTCCGATCAAGCTGCGCAATTGAACTTGGAAAATGTTTTCTATTAAATAGGCACGCGCACATCAATGAAGCAGCAGAATTCTACGGTTGTTAGATGTGTCGAGGTCTCGAGAGTGAACCTCGATTCATGAATGAAACGAGCGTATATTTTGATAAACGAATTCTCGTACTCTATCTCTCTCATTATACATATAATTAATTAATGAAGATAAAAAGTTATTAAAATAATATACGTTTATTATATATATATATATATATATATATATGTGTGTGTGTGTGTGTGTGTGTGTGTGTGTGTGTAA
>QVOB01021094.1:0-15140 GCA_014839585.1 Pseudomyrmex concolor | reverse complement strand
CAGAAGATTCGCGTTCGCTTCTTCTTCATTGTTCTAAATCGTATTACAAACAAATACGTAGAAAGAAACGCAAATTACAAGCATGTAATAAATTTCAAAATAAGTGCCTTGACGGGAACTTGTTCGTGTTGCAAGCATGTAGACAGAGGAAAGAGCTGCTTTGTTATTTATTATTTTGCATAATTTAACAGAGTTGAAAACTTAGTCAACTATAAACCCATGTTGAACCTCGCTTCTCGTGGAAAGTGTATGCGTAGAAACAGTGTGTTCCGCCTCCCCTGCGGGGATGCTCCACTATCTAAAAAACTAGACACATAGGTTTGAATAGAACCTCGCTTTATGTAGAAAGTAACTTTCAACGCAAAGCGAGGTTCAATCCAAACCTATGTGTCTAGTTTTTTGGATAGTGGAGCCCCCCCGCAGGAGGGGGGCGGAACACACTGTTTCTACGCATACACTTTCCACGAGAAGCGAGGTTCAACATGAGTTTGCAGTTGACTAAATTTTCAACTCTGTTAAGAAAAAAAAAGTGTATATATATATTCCGTAATAATTTTGTAATAAAAAATGAGCGCCGCCTAAAACCTCTTGAACACTACTCAGGAGAGTGCCCTTTACAACATATGTCAAGGTCAATGGAGGTCATTGGACCTTAATCCTCTATACTCAATAATTATCAAAGCGTATCACTTTTTCGATGAAAGAGAGAACAAGCATACATTCTATACACACAATGATGTATTTCTCGCAGATATAAAATATACATTTAAATATCAGTGTTTCTCTCCACAGTATGCGTCTTTTTTAGATACAGTCGATATTATTATATCTTTCTCAATTGCGCTGAAAATTGTAAGATGTCCTACATCTCGCTGTTGTCGCATAAGTTTCCTTTTATCGCCGCTACTAAAATCATTATCTTATCATCGAATAAGATCATCGGCTTCGATAAATTGCTTATATAAAAAAAACCGTCGCATTCTTCCGCCTCTTTCTTCTCCTTCTACTTTTTTGTTATTTCTTTTTGTCAAAAATTATAAGATTCAACTAACATGCAAGACGTCATTGTGTAACGATTTTTCTAACAAGTAATAACAATCTTGTGCACGATTATTATATATGTATCGAACATCAATTAGTCAAGCGGATTTGACGAGGAAAGAAAAGCGCCAGAGATGTCAACATAATTATTTTCATAAATCCTCAGATGTGTGTTGTTTCAAAAATCGTACTCAAACAATCAAGTAGGCAAAGTTAATTAATTAATTAATTGACGAATTAGGTGTACACACATTCAATCAGTCAGTCATGTCACTGTTAAGGAGGAGGTCGATCTATAACTGCAGACCCTTTTCTTGTCTTCGTAAATGGGCGGAAAAAATTATTTTTCGCAGTTTTTTAAAAAAGAAAAAGATAATGACAGTAAATCATTAAGAGAATATTTGTTGTACAAAACGTGATTCATAGAATCTCAGCAAATTAATGCTTAAGTTCCAGCAACAATTTATATTTCCTACGCAGATGTTTTGTAATTATTATTTTTACGCGTAAATAATCGAGTTCGGATCTACCTCATCTGAAACAGCTAAATATATCGAACGCATAACAAATCGCATAGATATTTTAATCATTTTCTTAGACTTAATAGATGATAGTAGATTTGTATACAAGATGTAGAGAGGCTGTATAACAAAATACTAAATATATATATATATAATACAAAAAAGTCTTCTCGCGGATAAAAATTCTAATTTTTAAAGATGATCGTATTACGTTTATTACGTTAGAAGCAAAACATTTAAAAAGTTTTGTTATACAATTTACATCGATAAATGAACTAATTTGTATACACGTTGCTACTGGTGGTCACGAAAGCATGAAATCTGCCAAAAATTGCTTTCTTATCTTATAGAGTAATATAAATATCTATAAATCTTGTTCAATTGCCACAAAATCTATTTTTGCTGATTATGTAAGTAGATTTATACGCACAAATTTGTATAAAATTTAATTTCTTTCAATGTAAAGTGCACGACAATTTTCATTTATAAAAGTTTTTGTTTCTGACATCATAATGTAATACGACTGAAACGAGTGCCCGTAATATTATTATTATTAAGTTATAATATTATTAGATTATTATTATTATTATTATTATTATTATTATTATTACATTACAAAAAAAATATTTGCCCGTCGAGTCCGCCCTGCAAGCTTCGAATTAATGCAGAACGAACGTATGGGCGTTATCCTGTGACAGCATTTCGTCCCGCGATGTTTAACCGTCTATATAAATCGCAATATTATTATTATTGTTCGAATTAGTTAGATAAGTGCTTATATTGAAAAGTAAAAGAAAAAACAAGAAAAAAAACAATAAACGACTGTAATTCACGTATTTATTTATATGATCGCACCGCATATTGTTCCGGCAAAATAATCTCCGAAAGAAATATATTTATAAAGTAATACAATAAATATATATTATACATATATTTATCTCGTGCATAAGATTTATGATTAATTATCCCATTGTAAATTTTTACTATCCTTTTATTATCCTTTCTTCTTTTTTTTCTTTCAAGTTTCTTATTACATTATTCTCTTGCTAAAAAAAACAAAGAAAATTGAGATTAAAGTTTTGAAGAGTGATTTACAGAAGCGATATTGTGTATAAAAGATTATTGTTGTGTATTTATTGTTGATTATATATAGTGCAATTATACATTTTTCTGAATCAAATCACACGATAATCGGAATAACATAACTTATGGTGCGCAAGTTTTACTCGCTAAGAGATGTGTGTCTATTTTATAGAGCACATCTTTCTTTTTTATTTTACAAAGTTTTCTATTTTTCTTGAGACTTATCGGTAGCACATGTAAACAAGGAATCTTTAACATGGTTTATAAACAAATAGAGGATAGATCGTTTCATCTACTTTGTCGTTTTAATTTTTTTATCTATTAAGAATATAAAATTAAGCGAAAACTAACTGTCCCAAATGAAGATAGTGCTAAAAGAAAATATATATATACATGATTTTTATCGTTATCTTATAGTTATCCTATTAATTTTTTAAAAAAAGTAAAGTTACATATTTAGAACTAACAATATAAGATATGTACATACACATGTATATATTGAGTAAAGTAAATATACAAGAATCAAATGTAATGTAATTTACTGATTTTTCTCTACAGTACTTGATGGTATTAAAAAAGTAACATTTAATGTATATTAGTATAAATTATTAATATATAAACCTTGGCGAGATATGTTTATAGTAGAAACAGTTGTACAATATGTGAAACATTATAATCTTATTAGGATTTAAATATGAGTGAACACTTTACTTTGAACAAACTTTGTGGTGTATAATTCGTTGTAAATTTAAAACTTAAAAAAACAACAATCATCTGTAAAAACCCGTGGAAAAAAAGTTATCAAAACCGTAAAGAGGACGTCAAGTATACATCAATACATCGAATATCTTTGACCTTTTAAATCTAGTACATTACAGTAAAAAATAATTTTTTTTTTTGTCTTTTTCCACGGATTGTGGCAGTGGTAATTGTTTGCGACTCGTTTTACTCACCGCAGCCATTTCACATTAAATCGTAATATCAGAAGAAAGAGGAAACATAAATTTTTTAAAAACACAATCTTTTAAATAGATTTTTATACAATCCAAAACAAGTGTCGGTCGAAAATTATAAGAGACAAAAAGGTAATGTGAAAAAGAGAGCAGAAAAAAGAAAAAATTACTTGACTCTAATTGAGTCGGACTGGCAAGTACTTAAAAATTATTTAGAACGCTAGCAATTACTCACATTGTTTGCACAAGTTTATCCATTCATTCAATGGCGTTACGGTCTACGGTCGAACTTTTAACAACTCCGATATTATAATCGAAGAATTAAAATTAGATTCCCCAGGTAATAGATATATAATTACAGAATTCACGGGTAAGTAGGGTAAAGATAGAGATAGTTAATTAGACAGTATCATGAACACAACACTAACGTAATAACATAGCGCACAGCACTATCATATTTACTATCAGGGAGCCGCAGAGCAGCACGGACAACCAACCAGGGCTCGTAATGATGGTCGTCGTGTGACCAGGAACCACTAGCGCCGAATCTCCCCGATTCTCCGCATTCGACTCATTTTCTTGAATATCTGTTTTGTATATCGCGCGACGCGAATAATCACACGCACTTTCACGCCGCGACTGCACGTGGAAAGGCACAGTTGATCGTGACACGACATGGCAAGACAATCTCGTTGCATTTGACACAACAGAACAGCGATCGAGCTCGTGCACCGACGACGGTTCGCGTGATGACGCAAGATTAGACGAACCGGCCGAGCCAAAGCCAGAACTTTGACTGGACGACCGCGAGAGAGTCGTCGGCGTAGTCGGCATTCCCTCCTGCCAGTAACCGCCGGCCACCCACGAAGTCTGCGTGACTGACTTGAGTTTCGGCGGCGACAAAATATACTTCCGGTTATTGGACACGCTGGACTTTTTGAAGAGACTCTCGGAACTAGTTGCGCTGTACGTTCTTTTTTCGAATATCGTCGGTGTCGTTTTAACGTTTTTTTTGGTACATCTTGTCGTCGAGAAGTCTTCGCCCAGAAAAAGTGTGCTCATACTTTCGTTCAAACAGTAGTCATTCGGTGGACTGTTCCTGCTTTTAGAAACAGAATTTAGACAATCGCATCAGCACTTACTAACACTTTTTATTTCAAACTTAATAAAATATAATAAAATCTAAAATTGATAAAAGTACATCACACGTGTGTAGTATGATACAAGTGTATAAAAATAAGAATATACTTATGTATAAAACTAACTACTCACATTATTGAATATGACTGAATTTTAGAGAAAGATAACTTATTATCTGTCGATTCAAGACTGTTTTTTGTCTCATTCCAAATGCTATCGTTTATATTTTGATTCTTAAAATCAGACTGAGACAGAGCAATGCTCTGCGAGTGCAACTTATGAGTGAGTTTCTTAAATTTGACTGAAACGAATTTATTTTTATACTGACTAGTTTTTATAGTCAGGATGCCTATAATAAATGCGCATACTAGTATCTGAAAAAGAATAAAAACATAAATACATGCTATTTATATAATTTAGTTTCACTTTACTCAGGATTAAAATATCTTTTGTTTACTTAGCTCACCATGTGATACTCATTAATATGCTTTGTTGTAAACCATATATTTTCAAACGTTGTTAAATTCTTAACAGATAAAAGAATACTGATACAAATCCATAAAACTATTAACAATATATCAAAACTTTTTCTCCTCAATGAACTTGTCCAACAAGCACATAGATGAGAAAATAATCCACTGATTGCCAACCATGGAAAATCACAATTATAAATTATAATTAAATCCATGATTATCGAAGTAATTCGAAACGTTATTTCAATTTTTCTCGCATTCTAAAAACATTATTGAATTTGTTACAACTTAAAAAATATTTTGAGATATAATAATTATATAAGTTCTGTATCTTTTTTATAAAATATATACTTACTTTAATAAGCATTTGAACTGGCTTTTTTCTAAAAAACAACATTTTATAGGCAGCAAGCCACAACACCTGTTTATGCAGCACATCATATACTGTCAATTTGCAATTTGTACATAATGGATATTTTTCTTCTAAATATTCTTTAAATGCTTTCAGCTCATCATTATACAGCTTTCTGTTTCTAGGTTCAAAGTTAGATAATTCTATCAATTTTAGACTTTCTTGTTTGTTACAATGTCTACAAAGATCACTTTTTGGAATCTTGTACATATTATTTTTTTGTTTAGGCAATCTGCAGTACAGAGTACTTGTGCCAGATGAAGTATACTGCTCCGGAATATTGCGTGCGTAATCGCCATTCTGTGAAACAAATAGTTTTATGTACAATATTAATATTGGAAATAAACAATATAATTTTCTAAGCAGATGCAAACTTCTCTGTGGCTTATACCTTAGAGAAACCGTTATATTGTTCGCACCAAGGGCACAACCACCAATCCCGACTTTGTCTGGATATCTTCGTGTTCTCATTACAGAACCAGCAATTCATTTTTACGGGCCATCTCACTCTGGGAAACGTGATTGCAACAGTAAAATATTTTCTCGTAAAATAAAGAAAACAGAAAAGAGCAAGTAATAACATATGCACACACAAATATATAAAATTCTGTGCACAACAAACTCACTTTAATCTGTGGAAGACTGTTGAACATGTAGCGAGAAATAAAAGAGCCGGTACAAATGTGAGCGCATAATCAGACACCGAGTTCTGATCAGACTCCATTGCGTCGGAAATAATGTACTTTAAAACGACAATGAACACACAGAGTCAGGCGGCATTGATAGAAATAGAAAACACTTTTCCGACATTCGAGGAATATTATTGTTAATTATATATGATAATTAGCTGAACAAACGACTGATCGATGATCGGCGGACTCGCCATACTCTAACCAAATATCTGTTAGGCATAATCCCACGTTCGTATATTGAATTGATTGACTATCACTTGTGCAACCGTAAAATGATATCAGTACACCGCATAACTTTAAATTTTATCTTACAATATAAATGTTTCGTGTTTTTTTTTTTTTTTTTATAAAAAATAATTTTCAACGTTAAACAACTGCGTTCCCACGATACTTGCGGCACGTGGAACGGTGAGATCAGTCATGACGTAAATCCATGATAAGACCGGATCCGCAAAGGTCACAAGTCACGAACTACATAAAATTTACAGAATTGATCAATGCCATTGGTCAATTCTGGGGATTTTGTTTTTGTCATTACGACTTGCGATCATAATAAAGACTTAAAGCAAGTGAACACATTTCACGTAATTCGACGCGTGCGTTCAGCAACGAATGAAAATGTACGCATGCGCGGAAAAGTCCCACGAATCACTCCATTTTCACTGTTCTTGATACTGTCTCAGGTGAAATCGAATGGATTGAAAGTTAAGATTATAGATGATTGTAGAAGACAGTGTACATGTATATGTTATATACACACACACACATATATATATGTATAACGCACCTTTTTTTGTCTAAAGTTAATAACAATGTGTAGAATGGTAGGTGAGATCGTTGTCGGTACATACACTCGGTTTTACTAAAAATTACACGTTACCCGATTTGGTCGAATATGACACAATCGCTTGCACGGTGTTTTTCATTCTCTCAATTTTCTGTGCACTTCTCAAAATTAAAAGTAAAAAAAGATATAGTATTATAGAACAATGTTGATTGTGTGAAATGCTTCTTGCAATCAACTAATGTTTTTCCTTCATTCATGTTTATGTTGACAATTGCATGTTATGAACAATTACCTTTACATATGACATATCTGTGATCACTATGTTAGGATTTATATAATTAAAGACTAAATATTTGATACAATACCTGATAACATATATTATTGACTATGTTATATTGTTAATTAAAAAACTTCTGATATAGGGAAATGTACAGAAAAATGGCGTTACACTATTAGTGGTGATATATTTATTAATAGAAACAAATGGCTTCTATGTACCTGGAGTTGCTCCAGTGGAATTCAAGAAGGGGCAGAAAATTGACGTTAAAGCTGTCAAAATGACTAGTACTCACACACAACTACCATATGAATATTATTCACTTCCTTTCTGCTTACCCTTGAATGGAACTTTTATTTATAAGTCAGAAAACTTAGGAGAGGTGTTACGTGGAGATCGGTAATGTACTTGGCTTTGAATATATTTAGAATTGTTATTCAATTCAAACTTTCTATGTGTATTAGAAATTAAATTACAAGTTAAAAATATATTTTGCTTGTATATCTAGTGTATAACTTTCAAAGTCTTATTTCTTGATTTAGTTAAATAGTTTTTAATTGCAGATAATTTTGTTTAAGGTTTTTAGGATAAACAACTTTTACTTTAATTGTTATGTAAAATTGCAATTTGACAAACTTTATTTGTTTTTAAAACAGGATAGTAAACACCCCATATGAGGTTGTGATGGGAGAAGATATTTCTTGTAGGCTTCTATGTACGGGTCATACCCAATCCAATTTGATGACTTGGGACGAAGCAAATTCTCAGCATGTTATCCAGATGATTCAGCATGAATATTTTGTGCATCTGTAAGACATTTATTATTTATTCATGTATATGTGTGTGTTTTTAACAAAAAAATACTTTTGTTATATTTGTCTTGCATCTTTCTTCTAGATTGATAGACAATTTACCAGCAGCTACCAGAAAAAAGCACAAGGAAACGAATAACATAATTGTTTATCAGGGATATCGGCTAGGCGGAATAAGTGATCAACCAAACGATCAAGTATATATTAATAATTATCTTAAACTGAAATTGAGCTATCACAAACATGGCGAGTGAGTATAGTTTAATTTTAAACATATTTGCATGTAGTAAAATTGCAATTAAAAAAAGCTTTATATTAACTAATTCAATAAAAATTTATTTTTGCAGAAATGAATTTAGAGTGGTTGGATTCGAGGTAGAAGCTCGATCAATTGATACGTCTCAATTGAAGTTTGATGGAAAAACCTGCATTCTACCAAATGAAGCGATCCCACAGTTTGTCAATCCTAAAGGCACAAAGCTTCTTTTCTTGTATTCAGTAGAGTGGAAACAGTCGGATGTAAGCTGGGCTAGCAGATGGGATGTATATCTGGGCATGAGTGACGTCGAGATCCATTGGTTCTCGATCATTAATTCTCTCATCGTGGTTTTTTTCTTGTCTGGTAGGAAAACTTTTTATGCAAAATATTAATTCTCTTATAGAATAGAACGTATAATAAATATTTAGCAGCTTTTATAATCTTTTTGTATGTCATGTTATTGATCTTTTAATCACAGGAATTCTGACAATGATTATGGTAAGGACACTCAGAAGAGATATTGCCCGTTATAATGCAGGTGAGAATGACAGTCTAGCGGGATTGGACGAGACTATCGAGGAAACCGGCTGGAAGTTAGTTCACGGCGATGTGTTTAGACCGCCAACTAACGTGCGCTTGTTTGCTGCCGTGATTGGAAGCGGTATTCAGATCTTCAACATGGCTCTGATTACGTTGTGTAAGAAAATATATTCTAATATAATATATTTAATATAAATTAAATATAAGATATTTTAGATATAGCGAGAATTTGTGTATTTTATACAACATATTTGTGTGTGTGTGTTGTTTCTACAGTCTTCGCAATGTTAGGAATGCTGTCACCAGCGAGTCGAGGAGCCTTAGGCACTTGCATGATATTTTTGTACGTTTTTTCCGGTTCGATCGCTGGCTATTTTTCAGCGCGATTGTACAAAACAATGCGCGGACGGGAGTGGCGAAAAGCCGCTTTACTGGTTAGAACATACATTATACGTACATATTAACTTACTATATTTATAAATTCTTGCAATACTGTTTGCATAATATAAATGTGTTGCAGACGGCGACATTTTACCCTGGTATAGTCTTCACAACTTGTTTCTTTTTAAACTTCTTTATATGGGGAAAACACAGTTCGGGAGCGGTTCCATTCTCCACTATGGTAGCGTTGCTGTGCCTCTGGTTTGGTATTTCGCTGCCTCTTGTCTATATCGGTTATTTCTTCGGGTATCGTAAGCAACCTTTCACGCATCCTGTTAGAACAAATCAAATTCCCAGACAAGTTCCCGATCAATTATGGTACATGAATCCGCTTTTGTGGTAAGTGGTTTACATCAGTTTGAATATACAAAAAATTAAGACACGATATTACATAACGTTTTAAAATCTTGTTATTCGCAGCACTCTAATGGCTGGAATCTTACCTTTTGGCGCGGTATTTATAGAGCTTTTCTTTATCCTTACCGCGCTGTGGGAGAATCAATTTTATTATCTCTTTGGATTTCTATTTCTCGTCTTCTGCATTCTCGTAATCTCCTGTTCGCAGATATCAGTAGTCATGGTTTATTTTCAGTTATGTGGCGAAGTAAGTAACGAAAGAATTTTTAATGTTTATCCTCTTATTTGATTATTTTTCTTTAAAGATTTAAAAACTTGTTTTTTTATTTTTTATTTTTTTTTCTCTTTTTATGTGTCTTTTTAATACTATTCTAGATTAATACATACATCAAAACATGATTTATTTGTAGGATTACAGGTGGTGGTGGCGCAGTTTTATAGTGAGCGGTGGATCGGCGGTTTATGTACTCGCTTATTCTATCTTCTACTTTGTCACGAAATTGGAGATCACAGAGTTAGTGCCAACCCTCATGTACTTTGGCTACACTGCGCTAATGGTCCTCACATTCTGGTTGCTGACTGGCACAATCGGTTTTTTCGCCGCGTACGCGTTTATAAGAAAAATATACGCGGCCGTCAAGATAGACTAGTCAAAATTATCATTAGTAGACTTATGAATGCGCGAGTGGATGAATTTATAAATTTTCAATTTAAATATATATAAAACATGTGAGAGTGAGAGAATGAGAATATATGAGAAAAAAAGAGAGAAAAATACAAAAGCCTAAATTTTTCGTGTTGTAGAAACAATAAGTGGAAATGCGTAGATGCATCTTTATCTTCCATAAAAATTCGCAATTGCGAAAATATTTACACAGGATTCAGTGATTGACGTGTGTAAATATTTCACGTGCTGACATCAGTTGTTTATCGTTGTGTTGGTTTACATTATACGCGTATAGCAAGAACTCTTTCATAGAGAAAAGAACAGCAAAAAAGTAATTTTTAAAAGTAATTTAAAAAATCAATGCGTTTTTTCTATTTGAAAGCATTCTTTTTTTTTCTTTTTTTTTTCTATTTTTTGCGTTATATTTCAGATAGATTATAGAAAGCTCTTTTTGCTTTAAATTTAAATAAAAAGTATTAAAAAGTGTCTTTGTTAACATTTTACAAGAAATACGAAAAAAAAAATTAAAATGAATTTTTGTATTCGTGAATATAAACATCAACTTCAGAAAATTAGAAAAATTATTTCTTATTAACTCTTAACCACAGTTTACTTTGTTAGTATTTATGCAATTTACGATAGAACAATTTAAATTTGTGGTTGATAATAACAGGGAACATATTTAAGACATGTGGCATAGTCAGATTTGCGAAAAAAATTACATAGTAGCCAGTATATTATCTTGCAGTATTTGATTCCTCTTTTTTTTTTTTTTTATCTTGAAGATACGACATGCTATTTTGTAATTGTCGTTTGGCTGATATTCTTGTTAAAGTAATTAGTACACTATACTAAATGTAAGACAAAGTAACAATACAAAGTTCTTTTTTTATATGTATATATATATATATATATATGTACACACACACACACACACGTATCTACAAATAAATTTTTATTCCTTAGTTGTATAGCAGCTATTTCAGAATTTGCATTAAAGTTTTATTGGAACTTAATTTATAATATCAGTCTTTTATAACATAAACTTTACACTATAAACTCGCATTGGGATACACCCTTTTTTCTCTCTTTTTACTTGTTTGCTTGTGTATACGTGTGTAAAACCGTTCAGTAAATGTACATTAGTAAGCTAGCGTTCGTAAAATGGAATAGAATAAAAGAAAACGCCCGTTCTTTTTATAATAAAAAATACAACTCAATAAAAGATAAATTGTAAATATATAAGCATTTTCTATAGGAAACATTTCTTTGTATGCATTGTGTGAATTATTGTTACAATATGTCATAAAGTATTTCATATTAATGTAAATAATACGTATCGATAACATGTACAAATTTTTAGAATATCACATCTTTTTTCTCCTTATATATGTATACAAATTCTATTGTCGTATTCTAAGTTTATTTCTATTATGAAAAGCGCGTGTAGTAACATCAAAAAACTTGCTCAGAAACTTGCATATACTTATCTCGATAAAACTAATGTATTGTTTGCATTGTTGCCTCTTCCGCGCTGATTGGTTTTCTATTTGTGTCACAACTTTGACAGTTCAAAATTAACATAGTTATATTTTTCATGATTCGGATGAGAATTCCAAAAAACATAAAAATATGTACATATGTCGGCTGCTTTCGGATATTCGCTGCCAGTACTGATGATCTATAGCGTATGTAACGTAAAGTAAATAGATTTTTAGTACTGGCAGTAAATATCGCAGCCACTATAAGCTCGATGACGTGTGCGTAGCGCACGTCTGCTTTGCTCTAGTATACAAAGTATCTTAAAAATTTTTTACACAATTGAAGTGTAAGAAGTAGATAGATAAATTGGATCAATCTAAACAGAAGTCATTTACTACTTTGCAATATTTATTGAGTTGTTACTGATGTGTGAGGATCACATTTTTATTTATTGAGTTAGTAATTCATGTCTGGATTATTGATCTTCACGCGCTCATTGGATTATATTCATTAATTAATAACTCAATAAATATTGCAAATTTTGCAAAATGATACATGACTTTTTTATTAAGATTGACTCAATCTATCTTCACACTTTGGCTATGTCGAAATTTTTCAAACACCCTATATAAATATATTAAATCAACATAAATTCAAGGTATTTTCAGGCGAGAGTACGCGTGACATCTTGGCCTGAGCTTTATGATCAAGTAAATCAGAATGCATGTGAGGCTGACTGTATAAATTAAAATAACAGTAGATTCCACAGGCATGTAGCATTTCGAGACGGAATAATTGTTGGGAACAAAAGTACCCTGAAACAGACATTGTATATATATTACAATATATCGTGAAGACACATATCGAGGCATAAATGTAAGTTTAGAATTAAAAGATATGTAAAAATATTTAAATTCAGATATTTTTATTCATTTTTTCATCAAAGAGTAATATTCTTTAAATTGAAAAATAACATAACTATACAACTCGTGTTTTACCAGCAGAAGAGACGGATTGATCTTATTGCGCCAGCTGAAGGACGAGATTGTGAATTCCAGAATATTGCCCCGATGCATTCTTCTACATCCGTGATGAGTGTGACCGGCGACAATCAGTCGTGGATTCAAAATATCTAGAATCTGCCAAAAAATTCTCATTGTCGATTAATCGACTTGCCTTCACCAACAAAAATATGAAACTACTTCTTCCGTACTTCTTCCGACGCTTCCTTTGACAAACACTCCCATCGTTCGCGAAATTTAATGGTCTTTATCTCGTCAGGAGCTTGATCCAATTCGTTGCAGATCTCGTCAGATTCTCGATACATCGGATAATGCTGAGAAACGACACTTGTTAACTTTTCTAATTTATTAATAAAATATGTGTTTGTGTGTATGCGCGCGCGCGTGTGTGTGTGTGAAATAACTACTTGCAACAATATCGGTCGGCTGTATCTAGCAATTACGCTTGCGTTATGGCAAGTGTCATCTATTTTTCTTGCACATTTTAAATCTCCTGTAATGTGATATAAATATAGATCAGATTAAAACGATTGATCAATTGCAGTAATTTTGGCATATAGCTATTATATAACATAACACAAATGATAACTTACTAGCTATTTTGTTCACTGCAATCTCAGTCTGTCGGCATAAGAAACAGCCGTCTCCTTCTAATGCCATACTGTTAATTAGCACAAAATGATTGTTTCTTATGCTCAATCGCCGCACGCTTGGACTCTTCATACCATTAATGAAACGCTGATTACGATACGGTGTGATAGCTGAAAATATTAAAACATACATATTATTAAATATGCACAAACAAAACAAAACAAAGAATAGTTATTCTAATATAAGTCCTTAGAAAAATATTTTTACATTGTACCGTAATGAAAACCCATATCATGATTTCCAGCAACAACATATATACGTGTGTCTTTAGGTACATAAAACAGAGAATGAAATCTTTGCAAATAGTATTCAAATTCTCCAGAACTACACCAATGTCCTTCGTCAAATACATCACCTAATGTGTTGGAATAATACAGCAATGAATGCTTTGAACTATAATGACACTAATGATATCTATATTACACACCCAAGACAAAAATTACTTCTGGTCTGTGTAGTGTTATCATGGTTTGAAATGCTCGGTACATTTGCCATTCCCTGAAGTATGTCAAACTTTTTAAATAAACTATTATTTTATTATTTAATAATGTCTATTATATATATGCATATATATATATATATATATATATAAATATATAAAAAAATATATATGTACCGTAATGAATATATATATATTTTTTTTTCTCATTGCAATTCTTTTTAATAAAAAATATACCTTCTCAATTTATCAAACCAGTGACCTTCTCTGGAACCTAATAGATGAGTATCTGCGATAAACATAGCTCTAACAGGTTTGTCTGCAGCTTCCACATGAACAATCAAATCTTCTTTTCGAGAATCTAAAGCAGGCCATTCGCACTACCGCGTTTATTTGTAATGTTTATGTTCAACAAGAATAGAGAGCAATCTTTGTTATTGTATATAGTATAATAAAACTTACCTGGATGAATACTATGTAATAAATAAGATATTCGCAAAAAATTAAAGTAAATATTATAGCTGTACCAGCAGTGAGCAGTGTCTTGGGAAAAAATGTGAGACACGTTCTTAACATTCTCTCGATATAATCAAGTTGATCTTGAAAAAAATTAAAAATTATTATAAAGTTGACCAAATTATTATTATAAAGTCCGATAGATTTTTACGAAGGCGGCCATGACCTTACAAGTTCCCTTCTCGCTTTGTAACGTGTAACATATATGTTATAATATGTATGTACGTTCTGTAATTAGATTGGTCAGAAAGTACGGTTTTTTAAATGAAATTTAAAGGCTTGTCATATCGATTCACATAATTTAGCTTTTGTAAATGCTCATACGTGTGTTCGATATTTTTAATATTTGCGCAATATCGTGTATCTATGTACGTACATGTGAATAAAATGTACTAAAAATCTACACTTGACGTCACATGTGCTATAGATTTCCAATATTCGTTACCAGTACCTAACCTAACCTAACCCTAGTACTGGTAGCGATATAGACCTGTAAACCGACGTTTTCCTATGACGTTTGGTGTCGTATCTACTGCATCAAATCTAAAATGCTTCTCCAGAAATAAGTAAATTGT